>JBBYHO010000022.1:3064436-3076222 GCA_038382025.1 Adansonia gregorii | reverse complement strand
AAAAAGAAAAAGAAAAAGATTGCTCATAATGAAATTTCAAGTTGGTGGAAGGTGATTTTTTTCATTAAAGTTAGGCGGTTGATAGTAGCAGTAGGAAGAGGAGGAGGTTTATTTTGGGTTTAGGGCTTGCGAGTTCAGACAGTTGGGGGTGAGGCTCATTTGCTTTCAGGCTGCCCCAATGGGCCTTTCGAGGGCTGGACTGTGTTTTGCATCCGACACGGAGACTAAAACTGTAATCGTAACACCCAACAATTTGAAAAGAAAGGAAAAGAAAAGAAATGACAGAAATCCAGGCGCAGGCAGTTAGAGGTGTTGCTGCCTAAACACCCGAAATGGGGAAGAGTAAGAGAAGATATCCTCCAAAGCCATATAAATCGGACCCCCAACTCCCCCTCCCCATCGCTTCCCCTACTCCTCTGGCTAATCTATCCCTCAACTCTGTAAGTTTTCGTCCATTTCCTTTCTTTCTTTCATTACTCTTATTTTTCATAGTAGTACTAATTGAAGATTGGGGATACAGGTGGTGCTGCATGATTGGTGGTTGGGCATGGCGAAGCCCAGGGGTTTAGTTGTTGGAGGGTTTGAATGCAGAGGGTAGCCTCTCCAACTCATCCTTCCATTTTTTTTTCTTCACATCAATATACATCTGCAAAAGATTTTTTTTTTAAATAAAAGAAAAGCCCAGTAATTAATTTTCTTTTCCTTATCTACTGTTGACTGTTGAGTGGATTTAGACGGAGGCCAAACTCTGACCTAATATCTGTGAATTCTGATGAACAGATAGATTTTTCGTTCTTTATTGTTTTTGGTAGCTTATGATGATGATGATGATAATATTGGGTTTATTGCCAAGCAAATAGGAGACAAGGAAAAAGAGTGTTGTGCTCTGCAGCCATCACCAAAAGGCATGATGCCACTACTCTTGAGACCGCCGATGGCATCACAATTGCTATCAGCGGCCTCATCAATACCTCTCGTACTCTTCAAAACGGCTTTCCACCTGAGGTCAGCTTTCTAATTATAGCTGTTCTTTTTATGACTATACTGTGTATACTTCCATTCCAACAATATCATCATATCCCGAATTCTGTATTATAATATCATCTTTAAACTCTGCCTTTGCTGTCTTGTCTACTTAAAATGCATCATAGTAATTTAACTTAGGGACAGCCAAACGGATGTGATAAATAAATTTTGGATATGCTTCCTGGCCGGGGAGATTTCTTCAAAGGACAATGTGACTGCTCCAAAACATTAGCGCTTAACAGCTCCTATTGATTGAACTACTCAAATTCGAAATGACACTAATTTGTTGCACATTTGTCAACTCCTCGTTTTTTGCAAGAATTGAAGCTCAATTTTCTCAACCTTAATCCCTTTCAGGTTTGCAGTCATTTCCTCTTTGGATTTCCAAATGATTGGGAGGAATATGCTTCACAGTGTTCATCTAAAGATGAATCTGTTTGTAGCGGCACTCAAGTGAGCATTACTGATCTGCTTGGAGTTAACAGTTCTTCCCGCAGCAATGCAATTTCTATCCTGCCATCTGCTATAGACAATCTCACTCCTACGAGGATACGTGATCTTCTGATGTTTGCTGCAGGAGATTCTCAGAACTCTATACTGAAAAGAGCTATTTTTGATCACATGCTGGAAAAGTTGAGTACCCATGATTCTCAAAATGCAAATATTACAGTTGATTCAAACATGGGAAACAAATATTCTGCTGTTGGTGGTGAAAATTCGAATTGTCATAAGAAGGTTAAGGTCATTCAGAATCGTATAGATGATAATAACATGGCATATTCAAGGAAAAAAAGAAGAGTGGGATCTGAGAATGAGGATCAGTCGAGGATGGGTATAAGCATCCTTACCCCAACCATAGGTGTTATCACCAGAAGCATGACAAGGTTGAAGCATCTTACTGAAAAGCAGGATGGAGTGTGACTTGTATCAAAATCTTCTGTAAAGCATATGAAAGTTCAACTTTCATCATCAGAGTCTAGGGAAAGGTATTATGAGCCGTAGGCTATGACTATGATAAGACTAAGAATCTCTCCTCCAAGTAATCCTCGGCTTCCAATATCAATCAGGGCCTGGCATAAAGTCGGCCAGAAAGATAGCAACTAGAAGTGCTTGCTTTAAACAAGATTGAAAGGAAAGTGAAATGTTTTCATGCTGATTCATCTATCATGCATTTTATTAATGTTTATCTTATATCAAATATGTTTAACGAGAGAAGTGGTTGTGACCTTCCAAAGATCACTCACTTTTTTGTATAACTTATGAAGGTTCTGTTAGCGGAATTCACTCTTGTGATGACCTCTTCACTTTTTCTTTTTCTTTTTTTTTTTTTTTACTATGGGAAAAAAAAAAGGAATGAATTCTAGGCGCAGAAATTAACTTTATGTGCTAATTTTAGACCTGAACTGAAAGCAAGCAAATGCCTACATTTTAATTAGTTTCATATCAATGCAAACTGACAAAACTATCGTCTCTGTCTGAAGAACTTAATTGAAATTTTACATATTTGAGCATATTTTTCATTCCCAGTCCCACCACTGTACTGTACTATACTAAAGCATTCTGTGTTTCTAACAATAAAAATTTTATTTATGATGTATATGCACAAGATATTGTAACACGCTCAAATGTTTGTCAAAATTTATTTTCAACATAAAACATTAAAAATAATATAATCGCGGATTGTTACATTTCAATAATATAATGGATGTGAAGCTAAAAATAATTTTACAAAAAAAAAAACAAAGGTTAAAAACAGTTTGAAATAATAATAAATTTGCAGTTAATATCTATGTTATCAGTGAATTTGAAAATTATAAACTCAGTGAATTGAGATTGATATTAAACTCAATCACTCTAATTATATATATATCACAGCATGTCTGAGGATGAGTAAAACCATTCCTTTTTTCCTTCTCATTTCTATATAGAAAAAGTGAATTTTTGGCAAATAATAATAATAAAATTGTTTTCTACATCTGGTCTAAGTCTGAGATAATAACAAAGAATACAAATAACACCAATAACAACACATCATATTTGTATTTTGGAGCAGGGAAGCCAGGAATCAGGAGGAGCGCAGCACTGCACACCACTGCTCTTCACTATCTGGCATCCGGCAACAAAGTTGCGGATTGGCTCTACCATCTGACCCAAGAAAAATTTATAACAAATAACCTTATTTAAGGTTTTATTCCAATAAATCTTCCGACAACTGGTTTATCCCTGCCACTTTTCCACCAACTTCTGCCAAAAGAATTCCGTCCACAAATTGCAACAAACTGTGTCAAAGTTTCATTCTTCAGCAGTAAAACAAACTATATTACACAAAAAAACTTCTCAAACAATATGACTTCAGAAGGAGATATTCCTTCCACATATGAGATACACCTACACTTTGTGCAATTCAATCAGGAACATCAGTCCTACTTGAGACAAGGCTTTCACTTTATTCATTCTGTTGTGAGCTACACTTGAATCATTTCCTTGATAAATGATCCACCAAGAGACAAAAAGTCTGGTCCAGGTTAAAGTTTTCCAGACAAGCGGCTCTCCCCTTAAAAGAAACAGACAAGGAAGTAGTTAATGCACAATGAGCAACCGCAATTTACGATGATAACAATCTACTTCTTTTCTAAGGTGCTTGTTCAGCAATAGTAAACTTTTCAAAAATTAAGAAACTCCAAGAAGAAATGGCAGTCACTTACTCTAATAAACTTTAAATGGGTAGAAGTGGCTGTCTCTTATCGGGTCCAACATGATGACTAGCCCGGAAACAGACAAATTTAAAGCATTAAGTTGGAGCACAGCAGACAAAAGAAGACCCTCTCCAAAAATAACCTCTTTCACAGAAAATTAATACCTCTTCATTTGCTCCTGCTGCCATATTAACGAAAGATACTTTGGACCTGAAATATATATACATATTGGGAGAAAAAAAGGGAAAAAAGTGAGGAAAAAGATAAAAATATTTCAATCGGGTTCATCTGCGAAATTATAGTTAGAATACTGCTAAAACGGGTTAGGTCATCATCATCTGAAGCAGAAGGAAAAACCTAAATTAAACCATCAACGAAAGGTAAAGGCAAATGTCTAAAACAGAAATGAACAGCTTGAAGCGATAGCACAATCACTATAAAAAAAAATTCATCAAAAAGCAGTTGTAGGGAAAATGGAATAGATGGGTATATTCAACTAAAAATCATTTGTGGGGAACAACTTGCTTGCCTGTCGTTGTCTTGATAATCTACCAGTTCCAGCTTCCCATTATGTTCATCTTTTTACTTCAGAAAGAGGTGAAAAGAACTACAGAGAAAAGTAGAACATGAGAATAATCTCACAAACAAAAGGCAAGCAAGCAGACTACTCAAATTTTCGGTACTATGTAAGCGATCAATAAGGGAGCATCCCTAGAAATTACCTGATGCATCGAGATGAACAGAACAGAAATTCCTAAGATGAAGTTCATGGTCAAAGTATGGCCAAATAGTGCAGCAGATGCTATGCCAGTAAAGATCAAAAGTTGAAGAATACTTCTTCAAAATTGTATCTGAATGCACAAAGCAACGAGGTGACAACAATTTATGCGTCCGAGAAAAAAACAGTGGTATGCTTCATTCAAGCTATCATTTGGTAAAATCAAAGTCTATACGAGCTTAGAACAGTGGATGAAAATTAATGAAGTTAGATAAGTTATAAGTGCATTGCCTGCATATTTGAAGAAAAGGAGGATAAAATTCCTTGGGCTCCATTGTCATATATAAGAAGTATGGTAGATTTTAAAGATCCTTGTAGGACATGAAAGCTACTAGGACCTGAAATAATCCAAATGAGAACATAAGAATATCAGTGATACAAAAATGAAGATTACGAACTGGCTTAACAGTTGCTTATTCAAACAATAATTGCTGGAGAAATAACAGATATAGTTTCTACTATGAGTTAATATTTTCAAGCAGACAGCTTGTTCAAAAATTTTGAAGCCCTTAAAGTTGACTTTGACGAAAGCAAACTAGATCACAAGTGATTTAACTTTATAATCCAATTCTCTTCTGCATACATTATTAACCTGCTTTATGTATTGAATATCATTAATACTTTACCATACCTTTGATAAAAGCAGTTCCCAGTATTGCCAGAAAGTTAAATCTTACGCAAAGATCAATGTGCAGAGGTAAGCTCCAGTTGTAACAGGAAGGCCCAATGCTGTAGTGCCCTCGGGTAAAGAGCACAGCTGATTTATACTAACGCCAAGAGGCAACAGAGCAAGAGCCTCCCACTGCAAAATAAACATGAACTAGCAACGCACCTGTCATGTAAGAAAGAAGCTATTGATTCCACACAAAACCAGGAATCAGATGTGCACTTAGTGCATAAAAATCACTGCATTGATCTGTGGGTTCGTATAATTGAATTCCTTTTAAGCAGTTGATAAGATTCAGATCTGACCTGTATAACGGAAAACTTGCGTCTCATTATCATCTTCAGCAAAACAGCAATGACCAAAACCTGCATGTTCATCAAGCACGTACAGAGAATTTTACAAGCGGCACAAGCATTTGTTTAAAAGAAAAAAAAATTACTAGTATCTCAGAATGGAACAAAAAATTACTCCAAGTGGCACCACGCAAGAAAATATCAGTATTATTGATTTGGCAATAATGTTAGGGCTAATTAGAGGCAATAAACAGTAAGAACTTGGAGAAAATTAGCACATCCCAATTTCCTCTCTGTATCCTAATTCCAAATACCATATGCTTAAAGAAAAGGAGGAGCACATAGAGACATAATCGAGCAATAAACCACCAAGCAAATTCAAAACACAAATAAACTCTCATCTGTAATGAAAGTATAATTGGTAGAAAGAAGGACTCCGAGAACTTAAAAAATGCCTGATTGAGCAATGGACTAGCCAAAAAATGTTAGCATCAGTGGAACAATGGTACTGCACAAAAAGTCATCAGTGTTAAAAGCCGCAAACCATAAGACAAGTTCCACGAGCTAACCACGCAAATAAGTCGAAGGTAATAGCTGCTAACAAGAAAAAGTGTTTAATAGATTTTGATTTTGATTTTACTGTGAAAAACGACATCAAATCATTTTTGAGTACTTTGTAATTCTTTTGAGCCTCAAATTATTTTATATATTTATTATATAACATTGATGAATTAATTATAAATATTATATAAATTTTGATATATTTTTATTATATATTCATATTATTTTTTAATATAATTTTTTATTATATTCGTTGAAATAACTTTGGATAAATATAATAATATAATAAAAATGCAATTACATGACTCCCAAACCAAAGCATGAGTCGGAGTCGGACTCAAATTCTACCCAGCTAATATATCCATTCATTTCGTCCGTTACGTTTGTTTGACAGCACCCGCCCCCTCCCGCCCGGCCAACCTATCATTTTAATAAAGTCGAGTGAAAACACTATAAAATTTGATTTCGGAGTAGAATCTGCAAATCTGCGTGCAAGAGCCGCATCGGAGGAAGAATCGAATAGAAGCCCTCTTCAATTCAACTTACTGCTATTGCCTAGCCCATTTTCTTCTCTGTTTAATTTTAAGCCGCGACGTCAAATAACAAGATCAGTTCCAATTCCATAGATTTTATCTCTTCCGCCGCTGAGATAAGATGAGATGTGATGTGATGATGTGCGGTAGACTAGTTTCTTAACTTTTTTTACTAATTTATTCTTTTGGGTTCTGCCTTTCGTTTTCATCTTCACCATTGGAATTTAGGGTTTCGTGCTTTTTTTGCATCCTTTGAACAACATATCCTAGCTGCTTCTAATTCATAGCTTATTATTCATATTCAATTTTGGCTTCGCTGTTTACCCTTTTCCTTCAAAGTGATTTGTCAGTCAATATAGAAGCCAATGAAACTTTAGGAGGATTCCCCTATTCATTCTATTATCTCCCTCTCTTTCTCTTCTCTGCTTGACGATACCCACACTCTTAGCGTTAATTTGCAATGGCCTTTGCATTCCTCTATAAGCTACAAAATCTATGGCCTTTTTCGGTGTTCAAATTCGATGATTTAAGAGCCTCGCATGACTTAGTTCATAAGCTTTCAATACCTGACCACACTAAAAAGTTCATTTTTGCTGTTAGGGTACCTGACTCTCAGTCTGTCATTTACATACTTTCTGTGCAAAACTTATCTGAGAGGTCAGCTGCTGATGCTGAGTGTCTTATTAGGGAACTTAGACCTGATGCTGTCGTAGCTCAGATTGGTCAGGCCGCTCTCTCTGATATTCAATCCGAAGACAACCTTGTTCTTAACACTGTTCCCACTTCCTCTTTTGGAGTGCTTAAAAGATGCTTTGTTGATAAGATTAACAAGGACGAGTATGATAATGTGGCTGGCAAATTGGTTTTGAGAGAGATCTTTGGTGTTGGTTTTCATGGCCATTTCTTGGCTGCCAAGAGGGCAGCTAGGGAGGTTGGTTCAGTTTTTATGCTACTTGAATCACCCTTTCCTAACAATTTTCTTTCATATGATCCCTCCAAGGAAGTTGAGGCGGGGACCAAAATTCAAGGTCTAGTTAATTGTTTGGTTCCACAAAAAGGCACTTCAACTGTAGTTTGCAGTTTGAGGAGGTTCTGCATTACCAATGATGTTCAGTCACAGATGGTGAAGTTCTTATCTTCACAGATAAATCTATTGGAGTCTGGCTCTGTTTCTGAGGTGGGTTCAAATGAAATTCAGCCGACAAGCAGTTATGAGGCGCCACCATTTGCACAATCCATTTATCCACTGCTTTTGGATCTACACGATATATTTGTTGATCTTCCTTCAATTGGAAGAGCACTAATGCTTTCACAAAAGATGCTTTTAGATGTAAACAAAGGGGAAGCTGTGGATACCAGGATAATATCTGAAGTTTCCACTTTCAGAATTGCAGTTGAAGCGCTGAGAATTGCACTTAACAATGCTGGCCGGCTACCCATTGACAAGTTACGAAATGCCAAAACATCTGAGATTGCTTTTTCTGAGCTCCCCATTGAGGACAAGTCACATGCGATCCTTGCACAGGCTCTTCAAAGCCAGGCTAAGAAGTTCAGGACTGTAGTAGCCATTGTGGATGCTAGTAGCTTGGCAGGTCTCAGAACAAATTGGAACACTCCTGTTCCTCCAGAGGTCAAGGATTTAGTTGCCTATCTTGTTACAGATGGTGTAGGTGATAGGGAAGGGGAAACTTCAAACCACAATGCCGATAAGCGGTTGTTGTCTAATAAACCTATGGTGGCAGTGGGTGCTGGTGCAACAGCTGTTTTAGGAGCATCATCTCTCTCTAAAGTTATTCCTGCATCAACCTTCGTGAAGGTTGTGACTTTGAATGTTCCTGCTTCAGTGAAGCTAGTTATGACTCAGACCCAGAAGGTAGTAGGAATTGCTCTTGGTAAAACTCTTGGTCCATCAAAATTGCTGGCCCCAGGACTTGCAAGCTCTGGAGCGAATTCATCTCTGTTCAAGGCTGCTGCATCAGCTGAGAAAATCCGGACAGTGGTCCATGGCGTTCTTGCATCAGCTGAAAAGACCAGTTTTTCAGCCATGAGAACAGCATTCTATGAAATAATGAGGAAAAGGCGGGTGCAGCCAATTGGGGTCCTACCATGGGCTACATTTGGGTTTAGTATTGCAACTTGCTCCAGCTTGCTTGTATGTGGAGATGGTATTGAATGTGCTGCTGAGTCTCTTCCTGCAGCACCCTCAATTGCCAGTTTGGGTCGTGGGATTCAGAGTTTGCATCAGGCATCTCAGGCAGTGAGGCAAACGGATGACTACAGAATACAAAAATCTATAGAATGCTTGATGTACAGGTTGAAGAAAGCAAAGATTCAATAGGCCTGGTCCTTATATTTTAATTGTTGTTAAGACTAATTGATAAGCATTTGGTAAAGTGATGCCTGAAGTAAGAAAGATTACTATGTACTTACATAGAAGTTCATAGCACTTTGTTTTATAGAGAATGATTTTCCGAATACACGAAATATAGCTTCGTAATCTTTGTGTGTTTGTGCGTCATTCCTTTTCCTTTGATAACAGTCGCATGGTCTGTCCAAGTTGAGTCAGAATTTTATTTTATTTTTTGTTTGTTTGAATTCGGTCTAAAATTCATTTTATTTATTAATAAAATATTTTAATTCATTTAAAAGAATAATTCAAATAATGTTGAGTTGGTTTAAATTATCAAAACTTTTATGTTAAATTCAGATTTATCTTATTAAAAGGAACGAGTAAAGTATTGGTAATCCCATCTACAATCTATAGACAAATAATTTTATACTAAATCTTTAATAAATTGATTTTTTTTTTAATAAAATTGAGAGGGAATAGACTATAAGATCCAAAAAGAAAATATTTTTTCCGACCAATAAATCAAATTCAAGAGCTTTATTTATTTATTTGTCTATCTCTCGTCTCATGCACAGTAAGCGATCTTCGTATCTGTCAGCCTGCCTCCTCTCTCGCTTTCCCTTTCTGTCTCTGTTTTTCTTCCGCAAACTACAAACTACAAACTGCAAAACATTTGTCTTCAGTGTTGAGCGTTGGGCTATCAGCTGTTGGTTATTGGTATTACTATTATTGTTAGTAGTAGTAGTAGTAGTGGTAAGAGCATGTTAAGTAGAGATCCGAAACAGCAATTTTCAAAGCTGCCAAAAAACCCTAACCCCATCACTAATAGTAGTACCGACTCTCAAAATATCAATATGTCTTCTCCTCTTCCTATACTCTCACGTGCCTCCCATCTCACCCGCCAAGAAGTACTGAAGCGCCGACTGCAGCACTTGAGACAGCTTTCTCACTGTTACCGGCGTCACTACTGGGCTCTCATGAAAGACCTCAAGATCCAATACAGAAACTATTATTGGAAGTTTGGTGTCAGCCCTTTCTACCGAAACTATAATCAACAACTCGGTGATGCACAAGTTGTTGTTAATCCTATTATTATTAATAACATTGAAAGCCCTGTTGCTGTTAATAACAATTTTTCTTTGGATTTTAAGAATAATCAACACTGTTTATTTGTTGGATGTAAATTGAAGGCCATGGCTTTGACTAGCTTTTGCCATCTCCATATTCTCTCCGATTCCAAGCAGAAGCTTTATAAGGCTTGTACATATGTGATCAAAAGGTATCTATCTATGTGTCTCTATATCTCTCTTCAATTTTTTGACCTTCTCTTTGTTCTTCTTACTAACATTGTAACTTTTGACATGCCTTCAAATTTGGTGTCACTTATGTTACTTTGTTTTCAATAATATAAGATGAATGTGAACTAGATGTAGAATTAGAATGAGTATTTGATTGCTTATGCATGGAAGTTGAGGTTTTCTAAAATTGGTGGTTACTTAATATTGATTCTGTTTATTATACGCCTGAATTTGTGTAGTGCTCATGCCGGACCTATAACATGTGGAAAACCCATACTCGGATCCGCTATTACTTCTCTCTGTACAGTCCACTTCCAAAAGGCTCAGAAACATGTTAACAGTGCCTTGAAGAAAGCAGGTCTAAATGTTTCTTCATCAAGTAAGCTTGCTTCTAAGTTTCATGTCATAGTGGCAGAATATGTACATCAAATCCAAGTCAAAAGAAGAGCTGCCTCCCCAAGGGGAATCACAACTGAAGCTACTATCAAGGAAGAAAGTTCAAGCTAGCTGAACTGCAGATGTGACAAACGATTGTGAAAGTTATTAACCAAAAATAACAATAATAATAATAATAATAAAGAATTCAAAGGTAAGCAGAGGAGGGCGTTGTTTAGACACCTGAAAGTGAAAGCCTCTTTAAGATCCATTATTTTCATCTCATATTTGATGTTTGCTACTATTTATATATTGTGGCTAGACTGAATTAAGTTGATTCTGCTCTGCTACCGATGCTTTGTTTCCCATCCCAGCAGCTTCTCAGCTTTTATTGTGTCCTTTTGTGTGTCAAGATATAAGCATATCCTTTTCCTTTCTGTCATTAATTTTCATATCGAAGCTTCTGGTAATCTTTTCTCTAAACTTTGAAGTTGGGAGGATCATTTTGTGGAAACTGATTTGAACTGATGATCTTAATATGGGATGCTGTCTAGTAATTTTATTAGTAGAAAATATAAATAAATAAAATATGTTAAGAAAGTTAGAAAGTTATGGGTGTAGCTAACTTAGCTGGAGGTATAGACTTGTACTCATGTTTCTGCTGTATTTTTCCCCCTTTTCTCCCAAATAATTTTTATATATATTCATTGGTATTATACCACTGTTAAGTGTTAACTACATACAAAAGCTGAACATATATATATATATATATATATATTCGTGGACTCTTTCTTTAATTGTAGAAGCTCATTATAATTATCAACAACGTTTTGCATACATACATACATACAAACACATGCATATAGACACATGCATTCATACATTAACTTAGCATAGGATCGTCAATTTTCTGTGATGCATTTTGAAAACATAAGACTCTTAGTGTCTTATTATGTGGATTTTTGTCAATTTTCGTTGATTGTTTGTTTGTTTAGTTTCTTTATTGTCGATATTGTGATCCCTTTATCCCTCAATCCAGTTGTCTTAACTTGCTGCCCGAGAATAGAGCCCACGTTGAAGTGCATTTCTCAACATTGACATATTAGAACCGACACATGAATATCATAGACAACAATGAACTAGCGGAGTTATTACTTGTGGGTAACAGTAACATACAATCTGCTTCACCTACCCAATGTGCATGCATGC
>JBBYHO010000022.1:3042593-3059815 GCA_038382025.1 Adansonia gregorii | reverse complement strand
AACAAAATGAAAATAGAAGGGACTATCAACAGCAACCATTCTTTTCCGTCAAGTAGTAATCACCCACCGTCAAGAAGACGTGTTCTCCCTCCGTCACTTCCACTGCACCCTGATTTTCAACACATTCGACTTTTATCTGCCAATACAAAAAAGGGAACAAAGAAAAATCAATCCATTCCCACCCTGCTGCTAAATCTCCCCCAACTAACTATGCTACAATCCATATCCAAAGCCACAACAAACAAACGAACAAACCTTGCCATGTCCAAGTTGAAACTCCGATTTCAAACTAAAATACTCCCTTGACAGAAGATAAATCTGCAGAGCTTGGGCAAACTCTGTATTTCCTGCAACCCCCATTCAATAATAATACTGTAAGAACCAAATAGAGATCACAAAACTACAATTCATCTTGATAACAAACAATATCATCTTCCTTAGGGGGAAAAAAAAAAAAGCAGCCTAACCTGCATATAATGCAACAATAGCATTTTCCTTGAAAACAAGGGCTGGTCTTGCCAAGCTTATTTTAAATGACATGTTTGAGATACCTCGGAAATTCTCTTCACAAAGCACAACCTGCAATTTTTTTTTTCAAGTACAATGATAGAATAAGATAACCATACTTTCTACCAGCACAACCACCCATGCAAATGAAATAAGGGAAACATTTTTTTGTGTGGCTGGCTTGTTAGGGGAAAAATATACTAATATCTTTCAAAAAATACAAAGTAAGACGTGTTCCCTTCCACAGATTTTAAGTCAGTTGAAACAACTTATAACCAATTACTGTCTATAAAACAGCAAGCATAAAGCTACAAAGGAGAGGCGTATACTGGCAACGCAAGAAAGTTACCATCTTATCAATGAGAATAGGAACACAATTTTTAGTTGTTACCATCCATCTGATGTCTATAATTTTTATGGATTAGATAGGGATTTGAATCAGCAGCTGGGCAGGATTAAGAAATTTAGTCCTCCAAGAATATACAAACAGCAAATTATTGCATTAGAAAATACTATATAAGGAACATGCACATTGCACATCATCTACAAAGAAAAGGGATTATGAGCACATCAGTTTGCTATTATACTTTGCAGATCAACAAAATTCTAAGAGGCTAATTCACAATTCAGGTATTCCAAAATCTAACTGATCAAACTTACTGTATGCAGCGGCATCAAATTAGAAGAAAGCAATGGAGATCCAACTGCGTCCCTAATGTAGTTTTCCTGCCATAAGATACAACCTTAAGCTATTACATACAGCACACCACAAATTAAAATTTATGAGAAGTTGAGCATCCCAATGCCTGTCAAGCAATGCATATCAAGTGCCTTAATTGGAGGGACTTGCACCTTCCCTCAGGAAACAAAATCTTTCACAAATTCGTGATGCAAGTGCACAGAAACTATCTCGTACACTACCTCCCTCGTGCACAAGTACATGGACGCAGACAGTTCCAGGTGAACGAAAAGAAAAAAAAAAAAAAACTAGATAGGAATTAAGCTGTATTGGTTGTTTAATGATTATACAAATGCAGGGCAAAATATCCTCAATCTTTCACAAAATGATCATAATGTTCTCTTAGAAATTGTTACTACATTCTCATACCAGCAACCTTAGAAAGCAAGAACCTATGTTACATGGTCTCGAGTTTGGAAGTCCGTTACAGAAATGTATTTAAGGGTATTCCTCATTTGCTTAAAATTTAGGACAGGCGGAGTCGTCTAAACAGTGTCCAGAAAAAGGATATAAATACCAGGATAAGTTATTTAAAAAGCCACAAAAATATATTAATACAATATCTTTTGTAAACAAATTTTTTTCATCTATTTCCTTTCCAAATACCGTCAAAAACGTTTTCTAAATACTTAAATTCAATTTTTTTATAATTAATGTTACTTTTAAATATTAAAATATTTTTATTTTACTAACCTTAAATCCTAAAACATTTTTATATTAAACATATGACCAAATGCAAGCCCTAAACGTAAAAAGGCCTAAGACCATTTTTCCTTGTTGGGCCCCACTAAGATTCTTCTTTCTTTTTTCTTCCTTCTTTCTTTTTCTTCGTCCTTTCTTTTCTTCTCCTCCCACCCACTAAATGCACCGTATGGTGCACATATAAAACTTAAAATTTCATTTTTGCTCCTCATCTCTCTCATCTCTAAACTCTCTACAACAGTTAGCAATCAGCAGAACCAAAAAAAAAAAACATAAAAATCCAAAGGGTGGAGCTTACTGCTAATTGGCGTTTGGGGTTTCACCAAATTTCACCCATAGATTCCCCTTTTTCTCCTTTTTCCATTTCTCCACCAGGATTTCTTAAAAAAAAAAAAAGCCTCCAAAAAACCTAAATCTAAAATTAAAACCTGGGGCAACCACCCCCCCCCCCCCAAAAAAAAATCATTCTGCTGCTTCAAATGGCCTCATTTTTATAGTATTTATTGCCCATCACGTGCTCTTCCTCATCACCCTTTTGAAGCTCCAAAATAACCCTCACCGCCATAATCTACCACTGCCGACGCTGTTAGCCACCACCTCTCACGGCCCAAAAAGGAGAATCAAAATGCACGACACCGAGTCTGACACATTCCATGTCCGTACCCATGTTGTGCCGTGCTGATACAGTATGGCACCCTAAAGTCCTAGGTCTATGTAACATAGGTGAGAACAAAAAAAATCTAACAAAGTGTTTGACACAAGAAGGCAAACTACCTGTGAGTTCAAAACTTGTTGGATGACTGACTTATCTTCATCCAATGACTCAAAGTAGACCTCCACCATATCTGTTGGTTCAAGGCCAGCTTTCTTCCGTAATTTTTGAATTCTGTTAGCAACCTACAATAAATTAAGTTATAAAAGTCCAATGCATTAGAAATAGTTTAAACTCATGGGCACTTCTATAGAATTTAGTACCGTAAACTTTTAAGTGGCTTTCCCCAAACAAAATTTATTAACCAAAATCTGGCATTATCAATCATAATAGGTCATCATATTTCCACAAACACATACGCAATTTCTAATAAAGAACTGAAAGAAGAGGAAACAGTGCTACATCTCTTTGAATTAGAATTAATGGCGTCATTAGAGGATAATTTATTTATTTACCTCACGTGCAACACCAGCTTCAAACAATGACTCATCAGGACGTAAATCCAAAATCACCAAAACATCACCTATAACAAAGAAATATGAGGAAAAAAATGCATTTCGTCACATCACTTTATGGAAAGGAACAGATTCAATTCCATTTTAATAGGAATAAATCACCAATCAGAATGTCATTAATAAGTCTCACCGTCTCCAGCTGCATCCATCTCTTTATCCGTCATGCCATCAGGATGTTTAAATTCCCGCACAAGCTGAACAATTTCGAGACAAATAAAACATTTATTCACTGAGGATATCTTATACAAAAACCTATGAAGCACGGACACATAATTCAGGTACGACATAATACAGATTCAGGGATACAGCAATTTCTCAAAAATGAGGTAATGGCAATAAAAAAATACTTTATGTAAAAATACTTCATGTAAAAGGAAATATTGATACTTTACATTGATATACAGTCAAATTTTTTACAAAGCAATTTTTAATATTTTTTTCTCAAATGCATTAGCAAATACAATTAAATTAATTAGATTAATAATTATTATTTTAATCAAATTAAGTTTAACAATAATGCATAACATTTTTACAATTAACTAAAACTTATTGATATATATTAAAGTAAAAATAATTTTTAAAAAAAAAATCAAAACAAAACAAATTGTAGACCTTGCGACATGGAATAATTTCTCTCAACTTCATCCCCTCCCACATCTTCTTCTTCACCCGTTTTCAACATAAGCAGTAACCACCCATCTCTTCTTCCTTATTTTCTCTTAAAGATTCATTCTTCTCTTTTCTTTTTTCTGATTTCTTAGTTCTTTCCAAAAGCAATTGCTGCTCATCTCCCTTTTCGTCACATCTGTCATTTCTTTTTCAAGCATGCTCTACTGCTCTGTTTTCAGAAGGGCCATTGTAAACACTGAAATCTCTTTTGAAAAGAGAACAGAGCTCCACAATAAGACTTCACTGTTCACTTGTTCAAGAAATTAGAAAGTGATTATTTGATTAATTTTGTCTGGCCTTTTTTTTATTGGAAAATAACTTTGGCAAAAAGTTTTTTCATCCCTGTGTCTAGCCGTGTCCCTTTCTTGACACTCATGTCTTGAGCATGTCCAATTTGATTTTATTTTTCCTTAGCGTGTCCCGTACTATCCCACCATGTTGGCGGTATGTCTGTCTCGGACATTGATATGACACCTGTATGAGAGGGTTTCCCCATGCCGGTGCTTCATAGACAAAACCCATTCTTGGCGAAGCACATCAAATTAATGTAGAAACTTCAAGCAGTCGAAGAGGAAGTAGTCTCCACCTTTTATTCCTAGAATGTAAAGAATCACATACAAAAGCCCAGCAATTTAAGAAACAGGTAGCTGTTACCGAGGAAATCATACAATCTATTCTAATTGTCCACGTCAGAAGACATGTATCCTTTCACAAGGTTTCGAATGATGCCGTCACTATAAATACCAAACAAAAGAGGCAGAAGCAAAACAATTTTAACAAGTGCAATAAATGAAGTTCAATAAAAACCAACCTACACATACCAGCATAAGTCTGCCATACCTTAATATCAGTCAACTTTAAACAGTGTGTAGCAATGGTCACCTCTCCAGCCTTCTCAAAACCTAAGATATCTTCCTGAGACATGGCTTTTACTTCTTTGGCAACAACTCCCATTGATTTCCCTAGCCGCTTACCTAATATGCTGCAAGAAATAATAGAATAAGCAAATAATATTAGATGAATATAGCTCTGTATCCCTCCCCTCCTCCTCTGAAAAGAAGGGCAGGGGCTGGCAATATCACTAGTTGCATACCTAAAATCAGGCTCTGCACGTATAGAAGCGTACTTCAAAGTGTCTTTACATGAAACAAGAGACCTTATATTGAGCTCCTCCAATACATACTACAGTACAAGAACGAAAGAACAGATGAAGAGGAAAATCAGATACAAGGCAGAGCAGGGAAAATATTGGTCAACCACTAAATTTTTATATAATATCAACGCATCATCCTAAGGAGACACAAGTAATTTTAAAGCAATCAAATTGAGCGGAAGGGATTTAAAATGATAATTAACCATGACATCGCATCAATTCTAATTCTAACTGCCATCAAGCCACAGGAAAATTTTGTAAATATTTGACCCAATTCCTAGTTCCCACTCATCCTATATCAACCTGCATCTTTTTCTTAGAAACCCAACAATTGGAAAATGAAACTTGGATTTTAAAAATATAGAGGAACTAAATAGGGGC
This sequence comes from Adansonia gregorii, assembly GCA_038382025.1. NCBI lineage: Eukaryota > Viridiplantae > Streptophyta > Magnoliopsida > Malvales > Malvaceae > Adansonia > Adansonia gregorii. The sequence continues at coordinate 3,054,437 of JBBYHO010000022.1, read as the reverse complement.
TGTCTTTGACCCAGTATTTTTCCAAAACTTTAAGGTAATATCCAATGGGTACACATTGGATATAAAATGAGGGATGAAAAACGAAAAAATGTGCAACAGCTAAAACGAAATTTACCAACTTGCAACCAACAATAGAAGGCTTCTTTTTGTTTTTTCTTTTTTTTCCCTTTCTTCTCTTTTTTGCATTTGACATCCACAAAAATTTAAGGCAAAATCAACAAAAAAACATAGCAGTAAAAGAGGAAAACAACAGTTCCCATCAATGCTCGAAACTAAAGGGACATACAAAGATTATGGGAAGGAACAATCTTAATAACTGGCCTCGAATGCCTCTTTCGAAAACTTGAAGGAATTTGAGTATAACCACCACCAGGGGATAAAAAAGAGAGGACTAAAAGAAAGAGTTGCATTTACTAGACTTAGAGTGTCTAAAAGACTAAACTAAGGATTCCACACAATGCACGCACCTCTCTTAATTTGCCAGCTATGTCATCGAGAAAGTCTTCATTTGGATGAACAACTACCATCTCCCTAAATTACAAAGAACAAATGGACAAGAGAGTAAAGAAAGTGTAGAAAACATATAAGAGAAATATGAGGCAAAAGATAGCTTATAAGCAGGCCTGAGAGGTGTTTTAAGAGGCTTGTAGTGACGCTCGCGAACGTTGCGGGCAAGATCAATTATATTCATCATCCTTGCCACACTTTCTTCAATCCGCTCCCCCCTCTAAGACGGCGATGAAATTTAGTTCAACAAAACAGCCATATAATTAATTTAGAATGGTACAATACAGCTTCATAATTAAGAAAATAAAATATCCAGAAAACTCCAACTAGAAGACTTTTGGAGCAAATAGTCTATGAAGCCATTGACAAATAAACCATTAATAAGTTACATATACCGAACAATATTAGCGCAATTACAATAAAGAGATGAACGATACCTTTCCTTCTTCTGAAGGAAAACTACAATAATGAATGCTTTCCTCTGCTCCATCACAAACTTTTCGCATGTTTTGATAAAGAACCTCAGTGAAGAACGGTGTAAAGGGGGCCATAACCTTACATGAAGTTAGAAGCACCTAAAACCACCACGTGCAAATTTCTAAGCATGTAAAAATGATGCGACTGTTGCTGAACACATGATAGCAGGTTAGAAGCAATGAGTTGCCACAAAGAAAATGAGACTATAGTACAAACATTATAAAGAGTAGAGAGAGCCATGCGGCAGTCTTCCTCTCCGATGCGGCCTTTTAGTCTCTTACGGTTGAATCTCACATATATATTTGTGAGGTTATCAAGAAACTTCAATAGATATGGAACCACCTAACAAAATATAACCACATGTTCTTTTAGTTCTATTACCTTGTGATATCACAGATATACAAAAAATGTCTAGCATCAATCCAAAAATGCATCTCAAACAAATTAAGGTAATGGTATTTCTCATGAACCAGTAGCATATAGTCACAACTTCTGAAACCAATTTAATCTCTTTCAAACTATCACAGAATCAATATCAAGTCTACTTGATAGTATTAATCTCCTCACTATCGTATAATTCTTAAATCTTAAAAGCTGGTATGGGCCGTCAAAGTTGCCAAGCTGATGCCAAATCTGAATGCTCCCATAACAACTAAAGTGTGAAATCTACATCAGAACCTAGAAAAATTTGACCAATTTTTCAACACTGACTTCAGTATTATATTTAAGGTGTCTCACATCTGTATATATTTAAGGAAATTCCAAATAGTTATATTAGTTTATAGACAGAACCGTGTAAAGTCGATATGCATCCATTTCCTGGCGAACGAAGTGAACAAGACTTTGAGTTGCGGAGTTTATCCACTGGTCAAGCACATTAGATGACTTCTGAAGAACACTGAGCACAATAGGAACAAATGGGGCTGAACCCTCATACTCAAGTCTTTTTGCATTCTGAACAAGGAACCTATATGCATTATACCATGGTAGGAAGACATCTTTGACCTGGGCAGAGATCAAGATAAAGAATTAAGAAAATGCAGGTCTGGAACATGCAAAAAAAACACCAAAATAAAATATGAGAAATGATGAGATGATACAAAACTCTCTCCAGAAGCAAAAGGTTGTATGTAGTAATGCATGGAAAATACTCACAACACCAAAAACTCCATCCTTTTTAAAGCGTAAGGTCTCAGCCCGAACAACTGGGGAGTTTATAAGGTACAAACGTAAAGCATCCTGTAAAATTAAGAAGATATTTAAGCACTGATGCGTGAAACAAAAATCATGTAACTAGAAAGAAATATATAGACTTAAAAATGAGAAACTAGCTTGAATGTAGTGAATAAAAATAAAAATAAAAAAAGAAATTAAATAAAGATATACTAAAAGTGACTTACAGCCCCATAGTCATTAATGACTTCCATGGGTGAAGGATAATTTTTCAATCTTTTACTCATCTTCTTCCCATCTTCAGCAAGGACAAGGCCATTGCAAATGAGATTTCTAAATGCAGGCTTCCCAAATAATGCAGTTGACAACACCATAAGAGTGTAAAACCTGCAACATATAATGGAAGAAATAAAGTTCCAAAACCGGGGGAAAACTGACATAAATGTAGTTAATCGTATCCTTACCTAAAAATGATTAGTCATTCGAAAACCACAAATAACAAACAAATGTATCCTCCTAAAAGCAATCCACAACAAATAAAAATTAAATTGACATCAATGCTGGAAAAATGTACAAGCAGGATACAGGAAAAACATAATTAGAAAGAAAAAGGTCTCTCATAAGAAGAGAATGAAGTTTGCTAAAACATTTATCAATTCAAGGCAATTGAGGTGTTGACTAACTGAATGAGATGGCAATCTGGAGTCTATAATTGCCAGACTCCCCTCCCCCCCTCCCCCAAAAAAGAAAACATTAAAGGGCTATATGAAAATGGAAAAAGCTTTGGCATTAATCATGCATGTCAAAGAACTTTAAAACCAACAGTTAAACATCAAGAAAAATTCAGCAATTCAGAGGCTTTTTTATTTTGTTTGCAAACTGTCAAAGTGCATAAGATCAGCTATGATCAACATGTACTCTAAAATCTGGTAACTATCATGAATGACAGATCTAAATGTAGGAACAAACCATCCACGAGTTTGATCCAGCCCCTCAGCCACAAAATGCCCAGGAAAATTTTTCTCAAAAAGTTCAACATTCTCAAACGGATAATGGATGTAAGCATAAGGCATTGATCCACTCTCAAACCAACAATCAAATACCTGCCAAAATAATTCAACATAATTAACGTGCAAAAAGTTAAGGTTACAGCATAAAGACTAAAAAATAGGAACCGACAAATGAAGACGTTTAGCAGAAGCTATGTCTAAAAATTTAGAACAGCAATCCAAGAAAAATTGTGCAATAGACTCAAATTTAACATTGATCAAATATGAAGATGAGGTTTGATGCTAGATCAGCAACATAGAATTTGATGAGTAACTAATAATAAAAAGAGCTCTTTGCATAAAAACAAACTAAACTCAGTAGTCTTACATCATCTATACGTTGTAGCACACCAAACTCTGGACCACGGGTAGAAGGTACAGTGATATGATCAATATTGTGACGATGGAGATCAAAGATCTGAAATAATAAAATAAATTACACACAAATCCAAATATATATTGCTGAGCCCGAAATTTTCAATAGCAGTATAAAACTAGACAATGTAATATTTCCAAGAGACCTAAGTAGAGAAAAAAATAAATGGAAAAGCAATAAAGAATTTGATACAGAAAGAAATGTAGTGGACCCTGCTCCCAAAGCTAAAATAATAAGATGGCGCCACGACATATACAAAGTGAAACAAACTGTGGCAGCACCGACTACTAAGAATTTCAGACAATTCTTAAAATTAAATACATAATAAGGCACCAGATGATTGGCACATAAACACTGCTGACAGCCAAGGGATCAATCAATAAACTAGTATCTTTTTTCTCTTTCTATTGGAGGATATAGTTAAATTCTTATTTGTTTTCAGTGGTCAAGAACTGCACTGAAATAAACCCACTACTTATTGTATGTCAAATACATGAAATAGAAGGAAAGTTTTAGGAAACAGATAAATGGATAGAAGCGAAAGACAACTATCATCCTAAAGAGAGTAACATACTAGCCATGGGATAAGTGAGAAGAGAAAAATGTCAAACCTTAGCACCAGAAAGCCTTTCAAGTTTTTCAACAGAATCCATGACTATTACTTCCTCACCATCTTCACTCACCCACACAGGAATTGGAGTTCCCCAAAATCTACTTCGACTAATAGCCCAATCTCTAGCATTTTCCAGCCAATTGTGAAAACGTTTATCCTGTAAAATGACAAAAAGAAATGAGAAGGTGAGAGTCTGAAAGAAACACGAATACAAGAAAAAATTATTTTCATCTAACTCAAGGCATGTCCAAGCTTTTCATTGGGCAAAAATCCAGGCGCATGTAAACAGAATTTCTATACCAGACAAATAAAGCTTGTGCATACGAGTAAAAAATGAACAATATCACTATTCAATATGCAATGAAGAAATTTATCTAACCTTGACATAATCAGGTACCCAATAGGTCTGTTTGTTGTTTTCTAATAATTGTTCTTTCAGTTGTTCCACCCTCACAAACCTAAAACATATCATACAGCAGTTAACACAAGCGGGATAGACTAGAAAACAAAAGCTCCAAAAGGATGATTTCCAGAATCCTTGTACGTACAGATATTAAAAGTTCTACATGGGTAAATACACAATGAAGAAACAAGTAAAGCAGAGAAAGAAACAGCAATGCAAGAGCAACAAGAAGAGAAGAAACTAGTTAATTAATAGCATTACCCAACTATACAGAGGATATGAGATCTTAAAGCATGAGGTTGATAAAGCAAAGCAATTTAAAATGCCTGCTTCTACAAATGATAAGTTATACACCTACACCCTTCAATGTCCACAGCACTTTTTCCTAATCAGAGACTAACTTTTGTACGATTTCTTTGCCCATTAAAAAGCTTCACACCTCTCAATTTAGACCATCTTCCCTCCTTTTGCACATTCCAACCAATTTTTGAAGTATGCTATAACCACTATTCACAGCAGTAGATAACAATTCATCCCCCAACTGGCTCCAACAGGCGATATCAGCACTAACAGAGCTTCTTCCCAGTTCTATAGCAACATCAAACATTGTCATGGGAAGGTGATGCAAGAAAAAACAGCATCACAAACCATCAAAGCCTGCAGCCTAGTTGTCCCTCCCATATAGAGGTGAAATGCTTACACCAACTGAAAGTGGCTTGTTTATGCGCAAATTTACATAGAACTCACCAACCATTCATAAGATAAGCTTCCACTTGCAGGAATTAATGATTCCTTCCAACTTAAAAGAACTTTTAATGACTAAGTTTAGCATTCATAAAAAATAATGCACAGCACAGAAACAATTCAACTTTCATGAGCTTAATTTGCTAAATGGTCTTTTTCCATGAGACACCATTAGTCATCTAATGCTCGTCAAGGGATTTGCAAGCATTATTTTGCTTGTCAGTAATAGTTCTAGAAGAATCAACCAAAAGCAAATATATGCAACTACATTCTCACAACAAAATAAGCAGAAAACGGAATGTTCAAATTTGAACAATATAATTAGTATTTCCTCTCCAATGTACTTGACATATTACCATCAAAAGGATATATAATTAAATGAGCCAACAACTGAAATTAATGTAAGAGTTAATTTTGGCAAAAACCATTATACACGAAGCAGAGTAAAACATTCATTAAAGGAGGGAAAAATAAAAATGTTCAGCCAGTATAAAACTTATATTTTTATTTATCAAAGCTATAAATAGAGATTCTTATTCTTTCTGAATAAGTGATACAATCAGACATACCAGTTAGGAACAGCTCTATAAATAAGAGGAGTATCAGATCTCCAACAAAAGGGATAAGAATGTCTAATGGTTCCAAACTTAACAAGCCTGCTTTTTGCCTGAGAAATTAAGGACAAGGAAAAAAAGAAAAGAAAACATAAAAACATAGTGAGAAACAAATCTTAAGACAAGTCGACCCGATACTTTTTCCATTTTTTTTAATATTTTTGCTCATGATGGTCATGAAACTATCACCACTGACTTTGAATTTGCATCCAAAGCCATGGACAACGCAAGGTCCCTATCATGGAGCTACAAACAAAGCACAAGAGCTCCCAAAATGGTAATCATCACAAGTTGATCACAAATGCTCAACTATTTTCCTCTTTTCCATCTATAATTAAGGCTTGCAATTAATAGTTGGCTAACAAAACATAAAATTTTGCATCAATCTGACCTTCAGTGCTTCAATAATATCCTTATCAGCATCCTTAATATAGCGCCCATTAAAGTCAGTAATTTTCCCAGTAAAGCAACCATCATCATCGACTGCTACAATCAGATTCTCTCCCTACATGACAAATATAGATAAATTACTGGTAAAAGAAGTAGAAAGAAGGGTGATGGTAAACAGAGGGATAAAATACAATATAAGTATGGACATTAGTTTACTTCACATAAAATGCAAACCAATATAGCGAATCAAAGAAACAAAACTAATGCTTTGATTTTCCGCTACCATTAAGCATGAACACGGAAACGTAACATGGATACGACATGATACAAATACGGCGACACCACAATTTCTAAAAAATAAGGATACAGGTACAGCAGGATACAGCAATTGAAAAAATTGAATAATTATTTATATAAAATTACTTCATGAATATTGATGCTTTCATTAATATATAATCAAATTAAAACACTTTTGAGTTAAGATTTCCTCAAATTAAATATTACATATTTGTATTAGCAATTTTTAATATTTTTTATCAAATATTAATAAAGCAAATTCAATTAAATTAATTAAATTTTTTATTTTTAATCATATTAAGTTAGATTCTAGTCACAGCATTTATACATTTAACTAAAAAGGATATGAAAAACAAATGGTAACCAAGTAAACCCACGTAAAAGCTTTTCCCTCAATTTTCTTCTCTCCCTAAATTCTTCCTTATTCCCATTTTCTCCCGACTCCCCATTTTCTCCCGATTTCTTCCTCACCTCTCGTTTACAGTTTGATACAAGCTTATTCCCTTTCCACGTGAAAGTTTGATAAAAGCAACTTCCCTTTCCCCTTCTGTCATGTTTCGTTTCTTTTTCAAAGACAACTGCTGTTTTGGAACGGCAATTGCAAAGCACCTAAGGCTTTGAAAAAAAAACATAGCTTCGTCTCTCCCTCCTCGTGTGATCTGGCATCAGGGATTCTCAAAAATCAGACAACAATCTTCGGTAATTTAAGAAATTCTTGATTATTATAAATTTCTTTATTTCTTTTTTCTATGGTTTTATCAACTGATTGTGAATTTGTGGTGTCTGGGCTCTATTTTTCTTTGTTAGAAATAACTTTGGGCAAAAAAATTTTCTTCATCCCGTGTCCGTCCTTGTCCCTTTTGGGACACTCGTGTCTTCACCGTGTCTGAACCGTATCCCATTTGATTTTTATGTTTTCTGGCCTGTCCCGTACATACCTGCAGTGCCGGCAACGTTTCTGGATAGACACTCGTACAACATTGGCACAAGGGGGTTTCCCCCATGTCAGTGCTTCGTAGCCGCTAAATTTTCAAAAATGAAGGCAATAACAAAATGCATTTGTGATGAAGGAAAATAACAGCCGACACAAAGCATCAGCAAAGATACTCAGATGCACATGGGAAAAGCAACATTCCTGCCTCAAGGGCCTCAATTCCCTAAAAGTTCAGTTACATTTGTAAGAGAATGACAGAATGGGTGAGCAGCAGCTCTCTCCCACCATTTTGTCTATAACTTAAACCATTCTTAGGCATTAGAATAAGACACAGATAAGACATTGCTAACATTTCAGCATCAACATGTAGTCAAAGAAGGGAAACAATATGCTTAGAATCAGAAGCATAACCATAGATAGAGTTTGTGAGAAAAAGATCATTACTAAGCATAAGCACCAAAAGAAAAAAAAAAAAGCAACATGTGACAGAACCTATACATCATGCATATCAAGGATAAAAGAACATAATACTTAAAGAAAAATATATCCAAAGAAAGCATTTGGGGCAAACCTTATTGATTATTTGATTCCCAATGCACACTCGGTAATCATCTTCACCAAATGCAGGAGCACAGTGGACAATTCCAGTACCACTGTCATTTGTCACATAATTGTCAGAAATTACCCTAAAAGCAGATTCTGAGAACTCCAAGAAGTAGTTGAACAGTGGCTCATACCTGCAACATATGGTTCCTCTTAGTATCCCATTACAATGAACTGGCCTTGGGCCTTGGCTCAAAACCAATTTTAAATATCTCAAAAGACATGGTCATAAAATTTTAATGTTCTCTAGGCACATCATAACTGGCAGCCAAATGTCAATTGTCAGCTCTGCAACTTATATTTTTACACACACTTCACTTAGTGCAGTAGATGAAATGCACTTACATGCTGCATTTCACCCGTACGTATGAAGATAATAGCTTTATAGAGATCACCCAGATGGGGGATCCTTGAACCATGGCCAAGTTGATTAAAACTAGTAATCTCCCCTTAATACTTTCAATACAAACAAATCCAGGATAAATTCCAATGGATGACATGGATGACAAGGTGAAATATACATCAACACTCCACCATTCCAAACAGGAATTTGACAACACCAACCTACTTCCCAACAAAAAAAAAACTGCTAAGATACAGCCCATATAATGTTCTTTTGTAAAGCCAGCTATAACAAAGTGCAATAACTATATGCATGAATACTCACTTCATCCCCACCAGTGAAGCCCCGGAAAATATGTCTAAGACTTCATATGAATCTGCTGAAGAATCTTTAGTCTTTTCACCCGATCCTTTGGTCTTATATTTCTTGGAATCACCAGAACGTCCATGAGTAGCATTTGACTTTGGTTTCTCAGTTGGAAGCTCGGACAATCTTGACTCAGCAACCACATAGACTTTTCCGGAGTACTTATTGCAAACCTGGAATTTAATCACAAAACCCAATTCTTCTTTGGAGGGGAAAAGTTATTCCTTATCTACATTATGCATGCAGGCATATCCACATAAATTTCCACACTCCATTCGTTATATGCCTTAGAAGTAAAAGAAGATGCAACTTAATTATGCCTCATGCATCAATCAAGAAAGTGCTAGTAGGGAGGCTAAAATATTCATGCACTCCAATACCCCGTTCATTTGTAAAAGCATCATCTATTAATTGAATAATTACATAACAGCTTAAGGGATAAAACATGAATTAAGCAATCATGAGCAAAGTAAAATGACTAGATGAAGCATAATGGAGAAGCAGGTTTGCTGGATGGTGGTCAAGTAACAAAATAGCAAGTAATACAGCATCATGCATTAGCTGAAACTAAGACAAAGTATCACATCAACCCAAAAAGCAGCAAATATGACATGATAAACAAATTGTCCATCTTTTGCTAACGACCTAAACAAGTAACAAGCGAGAGGCAACAGACCTTCATATAGACAAAATTTGCGTTGACACAAAGTGCAAGATTACTAGGAAGGGTCCATGGTGTAGTTGTCCATGCCACAAAAGCAGCATTATCTGGATCACCAATTATGGGGAAAGAGACCATTATTTCAGGATCAGACACATCCTGCACATTTAAGTAACTGTTGTTAGACATGATTCGAGTAAAAACGTAAAGAAAAAAAATAGTATCGGTGTTCAACTTGGAGCATTTTCAAAAGGCCTGTCGGATAATAAAACAGAGAACAAAAGAGGAAGTCGAGTAAAAATAAGCAAGAGTAAATGAAGACAACACAATTACCTTGTAGTTGTCACTGCCACCGGCTTCAAAGTTAGATAAAGGGGTCTTGCACCCGGTGCTGTATGGCATGACCTGCAACATGACATTTTGTTAAGGAAAAATATTTGAAGTAAGCAATAAATCCATTGGCACTCATAAGGGCAAGAAAAATGGAAAGTAGTAGTAAAAAAGACCTTAAAGCCTTTATAGACAAGTCCCTTTTGGTAAAGCTGAGCAAAAACCCACCAGACACTCTCCATAAAGTTTAAGTCCATAGTCTTATAATCATTTTCGAAATCAATCCAACGGCCAGTCCTGGTGACGATGGCCTCCCACTCCTCCACATACCTAGTGACTATACTCCTACATTCCTCGTTGTACTTATCAATTCCCATGTGGAGGATCTGATCGCGGCGCTGGATTCCGAGCTTGCGGTCGATCTCGTTCTCGACGGGGAGGCCATGGCAGTCCCAACCGAAGCGGCGGGTGACGTGGTGACCAGTCATGGAGTGGTAGCGAGTGACGATATCTTTAATGGTGCCGGCGAGGATGTGGCCATAATGAGGAAGGCCCGTGGCGAAGGGTGGACCGTCATAGAAAATGAATTCGGGGAAGCTGCGGGTGCGAGCCAGCTGAGACTTGAAAGCGTCGATTTGGGACCAGTAGGAGAGGATGTGCTCCTCCTGGGAAGCGAAGGAGAAATCCTTTCCCTCACACACCTCCTCCATTTAAAAAAAAAAAAAATTGGTCAAGGAAGAGGGTGAGGCGCAGGAGGCAATGGACGTGTACAACAACAGGTAGTTTATTTGTATAACTAAAAAAAGGAGGGGTTTTTAGTTTACAAATTGACGGTATCATATAAACGAAGACAAGAATTCCAGTATCAGCATCTAACATACAGAGAGAGAAAAGAAATTGAATCCAATTCCAGTATCAGCATCTAACATACAAAGAAAGAAAAGAAATTGAATCCAATTCCAGTATCAGCATCTAACGTAAGAATAACGCACACAATTGACTTTCATTTACTTATTCTGCTTTTATTTTTTAAAATTAAAATTATTTTAAAGTATGAACCACTTAAATGTATCTGCTAAAATTTTATTTTAAATATAAATTTTAATATGCATGTTACTATAAACAACCACAATTTATTTATTTATTTTTTCTAGTTCATGTTATTTAACTATTAGTTAATCGTTATTCCATAACGTGATTTTACTGATAATATATAAATTTATCTATCATCTATAATATCTATATAGAAATACAAATATCACAAAATTTTAAATTAATAAAATACTCATCATTATTTACTTTATTTCTAAATTATCATTATAAATAATTTATTATCAATAATATTTATCTAATTTATATGAAAGAAATTTAATTTGATTAAAATATTTTTATTAAATGATAATATTTATTGTTGTTTATTATATTATTTCATAACTATTAGAATAATATTTTACTATCATATTATATATTATAAGATTAAGATTTTATTTTTTTAATTTGTTATCCAAATATTCTGTCAAGATAATAATAATAATAATTTTATTTTTTTAATTCAATTAGTAGTTAATTTATATATTTTAAGTTAGTACTTATTGTATTAGAGTAATTATCACTTAATCAATAATACAATTAAATATCAATTAAAACTAAAACTTTTCACTATAAAATGAATGCTTTACCTATTGTTCTTGGGCAGATATCATAATAATTCAAATTCAATAACTTTAAAAAAATTTCTTTAACAACAAATTTTTTTTTCCTTTTGTTAAATTATTCTTTTTTAATACGATTTTTATTTATTTTTTTAATTTTTTGATTTAAGTAAATTTTTACATATTATAAATTCAATAAATTTAAAAAAATATCGCATAGGTTTTTGAAATTAAATTATTCTTTAAATTATTATCAATTACTTTATTATTTACACGAAAAAATATTATTCAATAAATTAAAAAATTAAAAAT
>JBBYHO010000022.1:2994839-3008507 GCA_038382025.1 Adansonia gregorii | reverse complement strand
ACCTTTTTAGTCATAATTTAAATAGCCGTAAGTTCACGTGATAAAAAAGTTATATTTTGATCTCTAATTTCAGATATGCAGGATTAATATTTAAGAAAAAATTTATTTTTAGTAGTTTCTTTTCAAATTTTGAAAATCCATCTTTACGAATGATGTCACAGTTAAATTCCCATTTTTATGAATTTTTTAAAGAAATTTTTTCAAAATTTAAGAAATTGACCCCCGTGTATTTTTACCAAAACATATATGTTATTTTTGCTGATATACACTCTAAAAAATTAGAAATATTTAGGGAAAATTTTTTGTTGGCATATACCACAAGGTGTCAAGTTGCACAATTTTGTAATTAATTTTTTTACAGTATCACGAGTATCATACTCGTGAAAGTTTTTCTAATAAAACTACTTCCTTTTCTGGATTTTCATCTTCACTATTTTGTAAATTAATATTTTGGACAATATATCTTGCTTAAGTCATTTTATATAAGTTGCAGCATATTTTTTAAAAAATTTTCTCGATTTAAGAATATGAATTTTCCTTTATCTATAAAAGTTTTAGTGTAATTTTCTCGAGTTTTAAATTTTAAAATTTTTTAAATATTCATAATCAACTACCATTAAATCAATTTTTTAAAATTCATTTACTTGTTATGAATTTTAGAATTTTTATCGTTTCAGAAAAATGAAGTTTTTTACTCTATGAATTTCTCTGGGAAGATTTTTCTAATTTTACATATTTTTTTTAAAATTCTTCAAATATTATTGTTTAATTCATATTAAATCAATTTTTACAAAACTTATTTTATAAGTTTTGTATCTTCTTTTGAAAGTTGTTCTATTTTGAATAAACAATGTTTTCTACTCCGTAAATATTTTTGGGTGATTTTTCCAAGTTTACAATTTTAAAATTTTTTTAAATATCATCATTAAATTCATATTAAATTAGTTGTGAAAGTTTCGTTTTATTTTATAAGTTGCACTTTTTAGAATTTCCCCTGTTTCTAACATGCGAAGTTTTCTACTTTGTAAATATTTTTTTGTGGGACTTTTTTGAGTTTATAATTTTTAAAATTCTTCAAATATTACTATTTAATTCAGATTAAATTAGTTTTGAGAAACTCATTTTATTTTATTTTATTTTCATTTTCTTTCATAATTTTGCTGTTTTGAAATATGGGTTTTGACTCTATAAATTTTTTTGTAAGATTTTTTCAAGCTTATAAATTTTTAAAATTTTCAAATATTATTATCTAATTCATATTAATTCAGTTTATAAGTATTCAATTTATTTTATGAGTTTTGTATTTTTTATGCAATAATTTTTCCTTAGTGAGGTTTTTTTCTTGCAAAATTTTACGATTTTGTTATTTTGAATTTTTCTTTTTGAAAATTAAAATTGTTTTTATTATTAAAATAAATTAAATTTGATCATATAAAATTTTATTTCAAATATATAATTTTTAATTTTTATAATTTAGTCTTTCTAATTAATTTTTATGGTATAATTTTATAAATATAACAAATATTGAGCAAAATCTTTAGAAATGGATGATATCACGAATAACACAAGCCACTAAATGACAGAAACAATAAACTTACATCAAATCACTTTTAATCTAAATCAAATTAATTAGAAAAGCTAATTAGTACTTAAATAAAAGGCCAATGGCCAAGAAGGTTTAGGAACCTTTTGGCTATCCCTCCTTTCTTGAAAAGCTATAGGACAAATTCTCCTAAATTGCTAAGGATTTCCATAGCCAAATTTAGCCATTGTTCTTAAAATTTCTCATGAATTTTTAGGCTTTCAAGCTTTTCAAGGTAGCTTCATGTAGAAATCTTATAATTTTTGCTTATTTCCATCATTTTTCTTCATTTTTGTGAAAACTTGTTAAAGCTCATAGATTTCATCCATGTTGATAGGCTAAACATGTTGACAATGATATATTTTCTATATTTTTGTTATTTTTTTATCAGTGGTGCCTTGATTTTTTTATATATTTTTTTTGTTGTGTAATCTTGATTTTGTTTGTATAGATGTGTTTATGTTGTTCTTTTCTTGAAATTTGCATGATAATATGTTGTTAAATACTTTTTTATATTGATTATTGTGATTTTATTTTTATTTAAGCTTGGGAGTAATTATCTATGTTCATTTTCATTATTTTACATATCAAAACAAGCTTAGATTTTATGTTTCTTGGTTTGACCAAATATGGTAGGTTGTTTTATGATGATTTTGTGCCTATTTTGTGATCATACTATTTTTTTTTCTATTTTTAGGTTATTTTGCAATATTAATAAACATAGGTACTAGATTGCAAAATGTGTGTAAAATGTTTTAGGATATTTTTTGGGCTTGGTCGAAAGTTTCATAGGCCATGAAAAAAATTGATTTTTATCTGTTTCATAAGATGATTTTGGTATTTTTAACACTTTAGATGCTAGTTTGCAATTTTAGAAAGATTAGGGACTAAATGACAAAGTATAAATATTTTTTGTTTTATGGCTAAAAATGTGCTTGGCAGAACCTTCTTGCATTGTATTGCTATGATTTTTGTGTTGATTCTTTGCTACTTGGATGATTTTTCGTGATGATTTTCCATTTAGGGTGTCATATGCAATTTTGTAAAGTTTAGGGATTAGTTTGTAAAAATAGATAACTTTTGTTTTATGGTTAAAGGTGTTTGATCGAACCTTCATATGGATGTTCTTCATGATTCATGTGCTGATTTTAAGTTGATTAACCATGTTTTGTGATGATTTAGGATTTTTTTTATTTAGGCACTTAAGCGCAAAAATTGAAAAGTTTAGGGATTATATAGCAAATTTTAATATTTAGGGGTACATTGGTTATTTTTGTCACTTTCAAATATTTCTATTATTCCTATGGTCTTCCATAGGGGTATTGAAATTTGTATAACTTTTCGTATTCGTTTGGTTTTTGGTAGGGTATGAAATGAAATTTTTAAAAGTTTAAGGGTTTAAGTGCTTTTTTTGCATTTTAAGCCAGTTTTAGAACTCTAGATTCCTTTCCAAGATAAATAGGTTATATTATGGTTATTTTAGTGTCCATTAGGGTACGGGGATACTTTAATGTCGAAGGTACACCTTAAAGGCATTTTGGTAATTTTACCTAGAATAGAGTCCTAGATAGTGATCGGGATGCTTTTATGTCAAAGGGGTATATTTAGGATGGATTCATCATTTTATCATAGTATTAAGGTCTTTTACGATAATAGGATACTTTCATGTCGAAAGTATACACTAAGAGCATCTTAGTAATTTTTCTCATTGAGATGCTTTTATGTCAAAGGTGAATATTTAAGATTGGTTTAGCCTTTTAAAGTCATTCTAGCGTCTGTTAGGGTTACCAAGATGCTTTTATGGTGAAGGTGTATATTTAGGATAGAATCATCATTTCTCGATGCCTTTAAAGTTATTGAGATACTTATCGGTCAAAGGTATATCCTAGGAGTATTTTGGTAATTTTTTTAAAATTAAGTCTTAGGTAGTTATCGAGGTGCCTTTAGACCAAAGGTGTATCTTTTGGATAGGTTCACCCTTTTATTACCATTTTCAAGTCCTTAAGATAAGCGAGATCCATTTTCAAATCCTTAAGATAATCAAGGTACTTTTATGTCAAAGGTATACCTTATGGGCATTTTTGTAATTTTGCACCAAAACCAAGTGCTATATAATCACTGGGATACTTTTATGTCAAAAGTACAAATTAGGGTTAGGTTCATCGTTTTAGACCATTTTCAGGTCTTAGGTTATTTAATTAATATTTTGATAAAATCGAATATTTTTGTGAATTAAGGCAATGTCTCCGATGTTGAAATAATATGTGGAATTCCTACCAAAATATGCGAAGGGATAGATTATTTTAATAATGGGGTATCATTTTCAAAATGAAAATCATGCTTTTTCAATTTATGTAAAAATAAAACCTTTTGTACTCTACAGCTTTTCCAGCTAAGTATGAAAAAGAATGATAAAAATCTTCCTGTTTTCATGGTTCATTGAAAGGGTGTGGAAGAGATTTTGATTTCCAAAATCATTAAAACCTGATTTTCATAATTAAATATCAAATATGAATTTGAATAAAAATTAAAATTTAAGTTAACACATAATTAATAAGGTACCGATTGCTAGGCATCATGAGAAGGTCAATCCTTACTTGTAATTGTAACCAACTCTTGAACCCTCTAAATGATCTCTGGTATGAGCGCAGACCTCAGAGTTCATTTTTATAGGTTTTGTAATCCTTAAAATATAAACTCCAACAGGTGATCAATCTATGGCCAAAATAGATTGGTGGTGACTCAAAAAAATGATCGTTTCATAATGACTATTCAGAGAAGTTGAGTGAGCAATTCATCTTAATAACTCAGTCCCCAGGTACAAAAAATAAAGAATAATAATCATGATATGGACCCATAAAAATAAAAGGAAATAATTATATATATAGAAATTTATATAGAAATAATGGATACATTTGCCATTTCAAGTCAAGCTAGTTAGGATTCCCATCCAGGCCATGTTACGATAGCTTTGTGAGTCCACTGGGGAAAAATTTAGAGAGTCAAGCCTAAAATTAATCATGTGTCAAATAATTTTGATTAATTTACTTTAAAGCAATACTTAATTATAATTCTTGGCATTTTCAAAACAAAATTTTTATTACATTCTTAATTTATATAGAAATCTTGCCACATGTTGTTTACATTTTTCGCTAACCCTTTTGTTTCCTTTGCAGCATTATTTTTGGGGGAATTTAGTATAGGAGTTTTTATTGTTTTTGAAATTGCCAAGTTATAAAAGGTAAGTTGTTCCTCTACACACACTTGCACATGCATATCCATTATATTCTCTTCCAAGTATATGGAGGGGGTATAGGTATCCAATACTTTAGGAGAAGGTGAAATAGCTCTCTAGGCTGGGGAAAAGCCTTCTGGCTATAAATTCCTACCCATGCCCAAGGTGTTAGCTTTATTACAGGCACAGAAGATACTCTCATTCCAATTGAACCTTTTTTGACATAAACCCACGATGGATAAGGATTAAGGTACCTTGTTAGTTCTTTCGAGACTCAAGGAGCAATTTGAGAACCTATTTAGATGTTTAACCTGAACTTCATGTAGTAAACCGTAAGGGCCTTACCTACGTAGAGCCATACTCAGTTCTAGAGGATACCAAATCAGGCAAACATGGGGGACACTTCTAATCATTTATTCGTATAACTTGATTTTCTTGATATTATACATGTATGTCGAGTTATTATGATACATTTTATTTCTTACATTGATTTGTTATGTTATGAAGGATTTTTCTTAATTTTTAGCATGATATCTATATTTCAAGGAAACTTGTAAATTCATTCATGCATTTACAAAGTTCACATTCTTCTATGTTCATGCATTCATAATTTTTGTAATTTATTAATCCGTTTCATTTATTGTATTTCAAGGATCAAGACATGGGTGATGATTTAGAGGCAAGGCCCGTACATCATAGTTCATCTAAGAATAGTTCGAACATGAAGTCCGTGGAACAAAAAATCTACTTAATAGACAGATAAAAATGGTTGAAGGTTTATATGGGATAAAAAAAAGGAAAAATGAAAGAAGATCACTTTATTGGAAGTATAAGAATACTGAGGTAATGAAATGATTTCAAAGATAATTTTTTGGCCTACTTGCAAAATTTTGTAAATATAAGGGCTAAAAATGAATGAAAAAAATGAATTAATGGGGTTTGCAAAAATCCTTTAGAAACATTAACATAGTTAGGAAAATGTAGTGCCTGCAAGATCAATTCTTTTTGTTACTTTGCTTTCAAATCTTGTATATATGGCTATGTATGCCCACAATCAATGGATAAGTTAGAGAATTTTGGTCCATGAAATAATGTTGTTGAATCACTACTCGAATTCTTCAGATTCCTTCCTCTATAATAATCTTTATATTTGGTTCTTAGTTAATTCTCTGACATCCAATCTATTTCAGTATATGCTACCCCTTTACTTGATTATTTACTCTTTCAATCATGGATTTGTTTATTCATTTACTCATTTATTTATGTAATTTTTCCATTCATTGACAATTATACTAGGATGCCAATAGAGATTAATGCTATCAAGATACATACATATTCATGCAAACTGATTTATGTTTTTTTTTTCTTTTTGTATTTTGAGGTGACATGAAAAATCATTAAATGGAAGATACCATACAACAATAAGAAAAATGCAAGCATAAATTTTATGTTTGATGGAACCATTCAAGATAAGGAAACCAGTTTACTAACAGTCAGAGGATACTACCAACACTTCTAGAGGGGATATGGGGAAGTGCAAGCTAAAAGGCAACCACTTTATGGCATTTAGTTTATGGAAGCTAGTCCTATAATACACATTCATACTGACCAAGGGGTGACAAGTAGCATATGTGAGACAAGAAAGTAATTCTATCACAATCGACAAGACCCTAAAATGTTGAGAAAACAAGGAAAGCCATTTGGACAGTGCCCTCGACCCTAACCTATCATTGTTCATGACCTCAATAGAATTAGATGATCTTTGCCATTCCAACAAAACTTGGAAAACTCCCAACCTAAGGTGGTATAATTCAAGCATCACGGTGTAACATTTATTGTTTGAGGATTCCATTAATGAATGCATGTTGTTCAAAGTGAAGATAATTTAGAGTGTTAGCATGCTTGGTAGGAGATCACAGGCTACTGTAAATTCCAACCTAAATGACTTAAATGATTTTTTTCCATGCAATTTGCTTTTAGATTCATCTTCTCTGCTAAGGAATTTAGTAAAAGGTCATATAGTGGTTGTCCTTACAACATGACTGAGATGACAAGAAATAACCACACATCTTATGGAATTCCTAATTTTGAGGACTTAGAGTTTGAAGCACCTTTTAATGTTCCATTAGCTTATCTATAGTTCAGCCCTTGGGGATGCCAATTCAGTGAAATTATAGAAGCTGGTGGATGACTATTAAGGTTGATTGGTCTAACGGGCATCGACCTTACGGTAGTATGCCAATAAGGTAATTTCTATCTCAACTTTAAAATTTTGTATATTTTTTATGAAATGAATTTTGACTTGTAAATAGTATGCATACTTCACTAAACATGAATTTTGTTTATAATGATTTCCAATATTTAGGAAAATGAGAACATTTTAAAAATTTCTTTAATAAGTGATCACCATTAGTTTGAGCTCTTTTAGAAAGGTCCTTCACTTCCACATATATAACTTTCCTAAATATTCAAATATAAACCTTTCACCACCAAACTTTCCACACCCAAAATTTTTTTCTATGGGTTCCTTGAAGGTCGAACAAATAGATTATGCTTCGAAATTATTCAAATATCGATAATTTGCCATGTGTTAAAATAATGATAGTAATTTTGAGATTTCCCTTATTTTGATAATCTTTTGCTTTAATTTTCATGACACTCTTCCAAATCTTTAATTCAGGAAGAATGGGATTGAACATAAGCCAAAATCTCCTTTTCCTTTTGAACAAAACCTTTTCAAACCAGTTCTTGATACATAAGATATGAGATCCGAGATCTTTTCCAAGCTAATTTGATTTTCTTTCTTAAAGGCTCAACCAGTCGTTGGTGGCTATGAAGCCAATCATATTGAGGGGCATATCTTAAGCCTTTATTAAGTGCAACATCACTTTATTGAAGTATTTAAAAGGATTTTACTAAGAAATTGCCCTTTTTCCTAGCAAAATGCTTGCCAATATAAATGGTTGTGTTTGAAATAAAAAATGGCCTTCTTTCTCTACGCCTTCCCAAATATAGAAAATTATTCCTTTTGTAGTCCTTTTTCAGCTTAATAACATATTTTATTTCTTTAAACCTTAATTGAGGATCATCTTCCACACCGTGGGGCAAATGAGTCAAAACTTCAAGATCAGAAGAAGCAAATTTCATCTTAAAGTTGTAAAAAGACCAAGTCAAATGCCATAAGGCAAATTTTAAGGACTGAAGAAAGTTCAAGTTTACAATTTAAATATTCAAACTGAAAAATTAAGAAAGTTCAAGTTTCAGGTTCAAATATTCAAAGTAAAAAAAAAAAACAAAGTAAGTTCAAATTTTAAGTTTTTCAAAATAAACAAAATAATAAATCAAGAAAGTTCAAATTTCAGGTTCTTTCAAAATGAAAAAGAAAGCAGGCAAAAGTAAATGAAGAAATGTAAATGTGTTTCGCCTTGAAAGACATGGTAGAGTTTTGCTAAAAAAAATTGATCCTTGATTCAATTACCCTTAAACACTTGATTTGGGCCTATTTATCTTTTTTCTCTAAACCTTGAACCATGGCCTATGTTACATACATAGCGAAGCCCATTTTGATCAGATATAGCTATTTAAGCTGTTATGCTATTTCTCGAAAGCTCTTTAAATAATCACCTCTTTGAATGATTTTTTAGTCCTCAGTAATATGAAAGGGAAAGCTTAAAGGCTTTGGAATTACTCCTAAATAAAAAATAGTCACCAGTGAGAACCTTCATGTTAATCTGAAAATGATCCCAAACCCATAAAATTTTATGACCTTATCAAAAGGTTGAGTCAAATGCCTTAATGTTGATTCCTTTCAAAATAACCTTTTAGAACTTTTGTACCTAACCTTAAGAATTGATGCTTACCAAAAGCCTTTCAGATCAATCTTTTAAGACTTAGTGTTTACTAGCATTAGTTTAACACTTGTCGGTCTATTGTATCTAAAGTTTAAAAGGATATCATAGCTTGATTGTTTGTCTTTCAAGGAACATTTACTTAAATTTGACCTTAATAAACCTTGACCATGATATCAAGTTCTTCAAAGATAAATTTTAGTAGTGTCACCTTATTCTGCCTCTAAATTTATTTCTTCATCTTATTCAAAAAGTCCCAAATTGTGATCATCGATCAAAAGAAAAGTTTTAATATCACAATGCAAATAACATATCCATTATCCTCAGTAGTGAAAAATCCATGGTTAAATTATTTTGGAATTTTCATAGATTTTGATCAACATTTTTTCCCCAGGTCAGAATGACAAGGTGATATCATTCCATAAATCCTAAAATTCAATGAAATATAATGCTTTTCATGATTTCAATAGAAGTAATCAAATATGTCTTCAGCAGATATTTATCCAAATGCATAAGTTATATCACCGAGTCATGAACACTAATTTAATATTTGATATTTGATCACTTTTTAGGAAAGAGTGAACGATTCTCTAAAGAAATCTATCACCTTTTCACGTGATCCTATGGTAAGGTAGATGAAGTAGGCTTTGAAGAAGCTTCGATGGAGATATTCAAAGCATTCAAAAGTTTTTTTCAAGGAAAATGTTTTCAAAGCTTCGATGGCGATATTCGAAGCATCCAAAAAATGTTCGATGCGATATTCTAAGCATTTAAAAACGTTTTTATCGCCTATTAATGTGATCCTATGGTAAGGTAAGTGGAGTGGGATTTAAGTTAGGTAAGTCT
Source organism: Adansonia gregorii (assembly GCA_038382025.1). Classification (NCBI taxonomy): domain Eukaryota; kingdom Viridiplantae; phylum Streptophyta; class Magnoliopsida; order Malvales; family Malvaceae; genus Adansonia; species Adansonia gregorii. The sequence continues at coordinate 2,998,996 of JBBYHO010000022.1, read as the reverse complement.
TTCATCCTAATAATTGACTAAGTCTCAAATGTTACATTAACCCTTTCGTTGTTAACTTGTTAGTTTTGTCTCAATCAACTTTCTTATTTATTATCTTTTTTAGTTTTATCCCTGTCAATTTTTTATCTCTATTGACTTATTGGTTTTATCCCAGTCAATCCTTCATTTGTTGGCTTGCCAGTTTTATCTCGGTTAACCCTTTTATTTATTGACTTTATTGGTTTTATCCTGGTCAACCTTTTATATTTGTTGACTTATCAATTTTTCCCAATCAACCTTTTCATCCTTGCTGACTTGTAGGTTTTATCTCAGTCAACCTTTTATTTGACTCATCGATTTTATCCCAGCCAACCATTTTATTTGTTGACTTTATCTATTTTATCCCAATCAACCCTTTTATTTGCTAACTTTGTCGATTTTATCCGAGTCAACCCTTTTATTTGTTGATTTTATTGGTTTTATCTCGGCCAACCTTTTTATTATTTGACTTTATCGATTTTAACATGGTTAACCCTTTATATTTATTGACTTGGCAGTTTTATCCCAGTTAACCTTATTAGGAACTTAATGGCCATCCTCATTGGGAACGATCTTTCTCAGATGAACAAGACATTTTCAGGACCTTTTTAGTCATAATTTAAATAGACGTTAGTTCATGTGACAAAAAAGTCATATTTTAATCTATAATTTTGGATATATATAATGAATATCTAAGAAAAATTTATTTTTAATAGTTTTTTTTCAAAATTTAAAAATCTATCTTTGCGGATGATATCACAGTCAAATTTTCCATTTTGAGAAACTTTTTTGAGAATTTTTTGTTAAATTTAGGGAATTGACCTTCGTATAATTTTGTTGATACATATGTGGTATTTATGTTGATATGCACTCCAAAAAATTACAAATATTCAAGGAAAAATTTGTGTTGGCATTTTATAACATGAGGTGTCAAGTTGCTCGTTTTTGTAATTCATTTTAAATTTTTTCACAATATCACGAGTATTATACTCATGAAATTTTTTCCCTGATAAAACTCTTTCAAATTCTGGATTTTCATCTTTATCATTTTATAAATTAATATTTTGGATAATATGTTTTACTTAATTCATTTTATATAAGTTTCAATGTTTTTTTTAACTTTTCTTGATTTTAGAATATGAATTTTTCCTTATTTGTAAAAGTTTTGGTGAAATTTTCTTAAGTTTTGAATTTTAAAATTTTTTAAATATTTACATCCAACTAACATTAAATCAGTTCTTTAAAATTCATTTATTTATTATGAATTTTTGAATTTTTCTCTTTTAAGAAATATGGAGTTTTCTACTCTATAAATTTTTTTGAGAAGATTTTTCTAAGTTTATATTTTTTTTAAATTGCTCAAATATTATTGTTTAATTCATATTAAATTAGTTTTACAAAACTTATTTTATAGTTTTTTATCTTCTTTCAAAATTTTTCCTATTTTCAATATATGAAGTTTTATACTCCATAAAATTTTTTTGGGATTCTTCTAAGTTTACAGTTTTTAAAATTTTTAAATATCATCATTAAATTCATCTTATATCAGTTTTGAAAATTTCAATTTATTCTATAAGTTTTGCACTTTTTTAGAATTTCCCCTAATTTTAATATACGAAGTTTTCCACTCCAAAAAATTTTTCAATGGGACTTTTTCAAGTTTATAACTTTTAAAATTCTTCAAATATTATTATTTAATTCATATTAAATTAGTTTTGAGAAACTCATTTTTATTTAATTTAATTTAATTTAATTTTTATTTTCTTTCATAATTTTGCTGCTTTTTGAAATACAGGTCTTTGACTATGTAAATTTTTCCCATAAGATTTTTTTTGAGTTTATAATTTTTAAAATGTTTCAAATATTATTATTTAATTCATATTAATTCAGTTTGCAAATAGCCAATTTATTTTATGAGTTTTGCATTTTTTATATAATATTTTCCCCCAATAAGGTTTTTTTCTCTTAAATTTTTATGAGTTTGCTATTTTTAATATTTTTTTTGAAAATAAAAATTGTTTTTATTGTTAGAATAAATTAAATTTGATCATATAAAATATTATTTGAAATACATCATTTTTAATTTTTATAAATTATTTTTGATTAATTTTTATGGTATAATTTTACAGATATGACAAATATATAACAAAATCTCTAGAAATGGATGATGTCATGGATGACATAAGTCACAAAATGACAAAAATAATAAATTTACATCAAATCACTTTTAATCTAAATTAAATCAATTAAAAAAGCTAATTATTACTTAAATAAAAGGCCAACGGCCAAGAAGGTTTGGGAACCCCAAACCTTCTTAGTCGTCCTTCCCATCTTAAAACACCATGGGACAAATTCTCCTAAATTGCTAATGATTTCCATGGCCAAATTTAGCCATTTTTCTTAAAATTTCTCATGAATTTTTAGGTTTTCAAGCTTTTGAAGGTAGCTTCATGTAGAAATCTTCTAATTTTTACTTATTTCCATCATTTTTCTTCATTTTTGTGAGTCAAAAACATGTTAAAGCTCATGGATTTCATCCATTTTGAAATGCTAAACTTGTTGACAATGATCTACTTTCTATATATTTACTGTTAGGTTTTTTATCAGTGGTGCCTCAATTTTTTTATACATTTTTGTTGTTGCTGTAATCTTGATTTTGTTTGTATAGGTGTGTTTATGTTGTTCAATTTTTGAAGTTTGTATGATAGTATGTTGTTAAATACTTTTTGTATATTTATTCTTGTGATTTTATTTTTATTTAAGCATAGTAGTAATTATTTATGTTCATTTTCATTATTTTAGATATCAAAACATGCTTACATTTTATGTTTCTTGCTTTGGCCGAATATGGTAGGTTGTTTTATGATGATTTTATGCCTGTTTTGTGATCATGTTATTTTTTCTATTTGAGGTTATTTTGCAATATTAACAAACATAGGTACTAGATTGCAAAAAAAAAGTAAAATGTTTTAGGCTATTTTTTGGGCTTGGTTCAAAGTTTCATAGGCCACGAAAGAAAAAACCGATTTTATGTGTTTCAAAACATGATTTTGGTTTTTTTTAACACTTTAGAGATCAGTTTTCAATTTCAAAAAGTTTAGGGACTAAATGGCAAAGTGCAGAAAATTTTTGTTTTATGGCTAAAAATGCTTGGCAGAAGCTATGATTTTTGTGTTGATTCTTTGCTGGTTGGATGATTTTTGTGATGATTTTTCCATTTAGGGGGTCAGTATGCAATTTTGCAAAGTTTAGAGATTAATTTGCAAAATAAAAATTTTTTTTTATGGTTAAAGGTGTTTGACAGAACCTTCATATGGATGCTCTTCATGATTCACATCCTATTTTTACTTGAGTAACCATGTTTTGTGATGATTTAGGATTTTTTTATCTGGGCACTTAAGTGCAAAAATTGAAAAATTTAGGGACTGTATAGTAAATTTTAGTTATTTAGGGGTAAAATGGTTATTTTTGTCACTTTTGAATATTTCTATTATTCCCATGGTCTTCCATAGGGGTATAGAAATTTTCACAACTTTTAGTATTCTTTTAGTTTTTTGTAGGGTACGAAATGAAATTTTTAAAAGTTTAAGAGCTTAATTGTAATTTTTGCATTTTAAGCCAATTTTATAACTCTGGATTCCTTTTCAAGATAAATATGTCATTTTATGGTTATTTTGTGTCTGTTAGGATATCAAGATACTTTAATGTCGAAGGTATACCTTAAAGGCATTTTGGTAATTTTACCTAAAATCGAGTCCTAGATAGTGACTGAGATGCTTTTATGTTAAAGGGGTATATTTAGGATGTGTTTGCCATTTTATCATAATATTAAAGTCTTTTATGGTACTGGGATACTTTTATGTTAAAAGTATATCCTAAGGGCATTTTAGCAAATTTTCTTATCGAGATGCTTTTATGCAAAATATGAATATTTAAGATTGGTTTAGACTTTTTAAGTCATTCTAGTGTCTGTTAGGGTAATCGAGATACTTTCAAGTAGAAGGTATACTCTAAGGGCATGCTTTTATGCCGAAGGTATATATTTAGGATAGAATCATCATTTCTCAGTGCCCTTTAGGTTATCAGGATACTTATAGATCAAAGGTATACTTTAGAGATATTTTGGTACTTTTTTTTTT
>JBBYHO010000022.1:2967328-2994739 GCA_038382025.1 Adansonia gregorii | reverse complement strand
TCTCAGTGCCCTTTAGGTTATCAGGATACTTATAGATCAAAGGTATACTTTAGAGATATTTTGGTACTTTTTTTTTTAAATTGAGTCTTAGATAGTCACTTGGATGCCTTTAGGCTAAAGGTGTATATTTAGGATAGGTTTGCTTTTTTATTATCATTTTTAAGTCCTTAAGGTAACCAAGGTACTTTTACATGAAAGGCACCTTACGTGTATACTTTTAAGTCCTAGGTGTGTACTTTTAAGTCATTCAAATACCTTAGGGGCATTTTAATAATTTTGTATTAGAACCAAGTCCTATGTGATTACTGGGATACTTTTATTTCAAAAGTACACATTAGCATTATTTATCATTTTAGACCAATTTTAGGTCTTAGGTTATTTTATTAATATTTTGATAAAATCGGATATTTTTATAAATTAAGGCAGTGTCTCTGATGTTGAAATAGTGTGTGGAATTCCTACTAGAATATGCAAGGAGTTTTACGGATTATTTTAATAACGAAATATCCTTTTCAAAATAAAAATTAAAATTTTTCAATTTTTGCAAAAATAAAACATTTCCTACTCCACAGGATTTCCAATGGGGTACGTAAGAGAATGATAAAAATCTTAGAGTTATCTTGGTTCTCTGAGAGGGTATGGAAGAGATTTTGATTTCCAAAAGCATTAAAAACTAATTTTCTCTGAATAATAAACTTGTTTAATAAAATATTACGAAAATTATAATTAAATATCAAATATTGAAACTGAATAAAAATTAAAATTTAAGTTAACACATGATTAATAACGTACCGATTGTCAGGCATCACGAAAAGGTTAATCCTTACTTACAATTACAACTGACTACCAGATCTCTCAAGCGATCTCTGGTATGAGCGCAAACCTCAAATTTTGTTTTTATGGGTTTGTAATCCTTAAAATATAAACTGTGATAGGTGATCAATCTTACCTGGCCAAAATAGATTGGTGGTGACTCCAAAAAATGGTCATTTCATAACGACCAATCACGAAGTCGAATGAGCAATTCATCTGGACAACTCAATCCCTAAGTACAAAAAATACAAAATAATAATCATAATATGGACCCCCTAAAATAAAAGGAAATAATGATATATATAGATGTTTATATAAAAACAATTGATACATTTGCCATTTTAAGTCAGGCTAGTCAGGATTCCTATCCAGGCCATGTTGCAATAGTATATCGTCTAGAACTTTCATTAGACTTCTTTTCTATATTCAGCATTGACTTACGATCGAGTACCCGATTGGTAACATGCTGTACTATCCCAAGAAAGCATGTGCTACATCTAACCAAGTTTGGATTTTATCTTTATCCAAATTTACATACCATCGAACAACAGCACTGATTAAGCTATCTTAAAAACAATAGATCAGTAACTTCTCATTGCTTTCGTACCCCACCATCTTACGGCAATACATCCTAACGTAAGCAACTGGGCATGTAATACCATTATACTTTTTGACTTAGATGTCTTAAATTTTAGAGGAATAACCAATCCAGACACCAAACCTAACTTTTTTGCACCCACCACTCTAAATATATCTACTCTTTCTATGGCCCTTAATCTCTTCTCTGTGACTTGTAACTACATATGTTCCTTTTTAACATGCTTAGATGCTTTCGTCATAAAGCCTATCCAACTAGACAGACTCTTCAAGGTCAAGGGCTAGCGAACTTGCCAAAATAGACCCCAGATTCAACCCAATATCAATAATCACTAGTGGCATTAAAACTTCAGGATGCCTATGCATCATAGGTTTAATTCCATCAAAAGACATGGTTTGAGACACTTGGACAGAAGGCATCACTTTTTTTACCTTAGCGCCCTTCATAGACTCAGTAGATTTTTTTTTTTAGCATTGACTTTTTCAGTTTGAGAACTTGAGCCTCCTACTTGCTCTTTCTTTTTGGCAATGAATGCCATCAACTCCATGATTTTAGCTAGCTATAACCGTAGTTCCTCTTGACCTTTCATTATCCATTCCCAAACTTCCTCTACCTTTTCTATCCTAGTTGCATAATTGTTTTTCGTATTTCTAATAAAGGATCAAGTATTATATCTTTACTGAATAGGTACCTTTATACCGTCCTTGTGTTCATAATTTTTTTCTTTAAGAATGACACCAAGTTTAGAATCCCATATTGTGATTAATATACATGCTATGACATGAATGCAAATGCACGTATACAAAAAAAATAAGTTAGTATGAATGCACTGACATGAATATTATGCAAACATGTCAAAGGCATTGGCTAAGGCAATAGCTACAAAAAAAATGCCATCCATATCCATATCAGTTATTGTATCAAGAAAATTGAGTTCAAATATACGTTCAATACAAAATCCATTTAAATTACATCTTTTGGCAAGAAATAAAACCATTTCTAGTTCTATTCATCATCAGGACAATACTTCATTTCTGCTCTTCTTCTCTGGTAGGAACATTAGGTATCGATAAAGATTCGAGTTCCACCATAATATCATTCTGAACCTATAACCGAGTGAGAGAACAATAATTCTTCTTTTGGCTTACAAACAAACTAGCTGAAAGCTTGATTACCTATTCTGCATTTCTTTTGGCTCTACCTTTCTACAAGTCTACCTGCTTGTTCAATTCTACCATATCAGATTACCACTCCTTATATGACTTACCAATTCTGGCACCTTTTAAAGTAAGCCTGAGTCATTTGTTATCGTGATGCAATTCTTCTATGCCTCACTTGGCATTATTCTTCATCTTGTAGATTTTTCAATTGTCACTCACACATAGTTTGATTGTACTTTAACTGCTCATTTTTTACCTATCGAGCAATATCCAACTAAAATGCTACTCGCTTTAACTCAAATTGTTTTACCTTGAACAATGACTCTAATGTTAGAAGAACCATATCTTCGTTTGAATGCAAAACAATGTCTCTGACTCGATTATCATTCCAAACCTCATAAGTCAAAGTCATATCATCTCAATACCTAGCCAATTGCATGCGATAAGTCTTTCTCTATTCATTAGCCATGCTTGTATTCTTTTTGTATAACCATTTCCTCTATACATAAAATCAAATTCACCATAATGAGTTAGAGAAATGAACTGTCAGGACTTAAATTGTCTGAACTGTCAGGACTTAAATTGTCTCTGGACTAGCAAAAGAGCATGGCTAACCTAACCTGAAATGCTTAGCAAGGGTACCTAACATTAGTGTCTACATCGATATAGCATAACTTAAGGAAACATTTATAATGCTCTCTATTGTAAGGTGCTGAACGCAAATCTGACAACCTGACTTGAACAAATAAATTTTTATTTTCTTATATTAGAAAGGGACTTAATTGTTAAATGAATCTCAAATCTGACTTAACCTTAAATTGTTATTATGAAATAATGAAATGACTCAAAGTCACCATAAATCTATTTTGACTAGGTGAGGTTGGTCAACTACCAGAGTTTATCTTTTGAGGATTATGAAACCCTCATAAACAAACTCCAAAGTCTGCATACTAACTAGAGATTTGTAGAAAAAAGGGTTACGAGTCAATTATGTGCAAAGTGAAATGTGTTTCCTCTACAATGCTTGCAAAATGGTACCTATTAATCACATGTCATCCTAGATCTTAATTAAAATTGATTTTAAATTTCAATACTTAATCATAATTACATATTTAAAATTATTTGAAATTGATATTATTTTTCAATTCTAAGAAAATTGGGTTTTAATCAATTTTAAAAAATTAAAATATTTTTTTACCTACTAGAGAACCTAGAGGAATGCAGAAGTTTTATTTATCGAGAAAATAAAAAATCTTGACTTGCTTGTTTAAAGAGGGCATTTCCTTATTTAAAATAATCGATGAGGTTTCTTCATATATTGGAATGACACCTATGGATTATTTTAACTCAAGGACATTCCCTCGGATTATTGAAAAAAATTATATTATAATAACATATAAACATTATAGATATATCATTTTATTCGGGCCAAAATTTGGCATCTTGGGACATAATTGAAAGACAATGGAATCAAAAATAAAAAATAAAAATAAGGACTGTTGTTAAGTGTCGTGTGGCTAGGCACTATTACACAACATAGTGCTAGGTAGAATTTTTTTAAGGAAAAGGTATGAAATGCGTATGGGTCATATTAAAGAAAAATGTAAAAATGAGGCATCAAAGGTCACTATTCAAGGCATCACAGAGATGAGCGGAGGTCAGTTTTCCACTGTTTGTGACCAAGGTAAGGTATCCAAAGAGCCTAAGGTACATGCAAATCATATTAGTGCATATGTATTGATACAAAGCTTTCGTGTCACCAAAAATTCAAATTTTCATATGTAGTATCAATACAAGAGTGTTTGGTATTGATACCTAAGGTGTGGTCTTGGTACTTAGTGTGTTTGTATTAATATAGGCTTTGGCAGTAGCTAAAGTCGTGATTTTTGGCAAAATGCATTGACATACAAGAAGGAGTATTGCTACACATGCATAAAGTATTGATATAGACCTCTTAGTCTCGAGGCTGAAAATAATTTTTCACTCTTGGTATTGATACTCATGGGTAAAAATTGCCCTTTGTATCGATAAACCAAGCATTTTTGCCCAATTTGAGCCATTTTTTAGTTTCAAGAATTTGATTCAAACACGTTTCTTGCACCAAAAATCATCATAATTCATACCAGGCCTCAACTATAGGCTCCTAATTGGATTTAAACAATTTTTTAAAGCCTAAATAGCCAATACAAGTGATATTTTCATGAAATATATGGTTTGTCAAATGGCATGTTTGGTTTTTCTCTAGTAGTAGGCTATTACAGTATTTCTGCAGCACTATTTTGCATGCCAGAACCAATGGAAATATGAGCAGCTGAGCATAGTACTTAGAGTTGTCCCCTAATACATGAATGAAATATCAAAAAATGCCCTTGCCTTGTCTCCAAGAAGCATTAGCTAAACTTTAAATTTAAAAAGGGGCTGAAGTTGGCTCAGCAAGCAATTAATTAATTATTTTCCTAGTAATTTGAAAAAACCTCTAGCAACTTCTAGCCCAAAACACTCCTAATATGTTGTCTATTGGCTTTCACCCTTAACCTTTCTTTATTGCTGTGGGTCTTTGAAATCACCACTAAAAACACTTCCAAGAGCTTCTATTCTATTTATCCTTCATCTTAAAACTTCCTTTCACCAACACTTACCAGATAACTCATGTTTTTCATCATTTCCTTACACAACATCATCAAAATAAAAAAAATAGAGAGTTTAAAGTTACTGCTTAAAGAAAAGGCTAAAGCTTAATGCTTTTGGTATATTTTCTCACATAGCTCTCTTTGTTTTCTCATTTCCAACACTTGAATCATTTTAGTGAATTTTTTATGCTACCATGACCATCCTTGACTCCTATGCATTATTATTGCCTTGGTTATGGTGGTCTTAATTTTTTTATGCCTTAATTTTGCTAGATAGGCCAAATCTTGTCCCTTATTCATGCATTTCCTATCATGTTTCACGTATTTTCACATGGTTAACACATGCTTGAATGTTCTTCTTGACATGCATTGAGTATGTTCATGCATTTTCTTGCACTTTAAAGAGTCTAATGGCACAAAAATACTGTCTTGAAAAATTCAGCATGCTTTTCCATGCTTAAATATGTTCATGTCATCTTTCATAGCATGATTTTTTATGCTATTCATGGAGTCATCATTTCCAAGCATCTTATTTGTCTTCTTCTTGCATTTTTTTTTATCTTACCATGCCAAAATGTTATCTTTTTTGCTTGCATGTGTTATCCTTATTCATCTTTGTGTATGTTGTATTTTTTCATAACATCTTTGCCAAGATGTTTGCTTATTTGCTAAAAATCTAATTTTTTAAAAAAATCCCCAAGTTAATGCTACCTCAATAGATGAAGAATAGCATAGATTTAATGTTTTCATAAAATTGGTCTTCTAATCTTGGGGACAAAGTAAACATTTCAAATATGGATTAATGCTAAAATAAGTTTAAAGATGTTTTTTAAACAAAAATGGCCTTTGTAGTTGATAAAAAATATATTAAGCCTTGATCTTAAGTTTGACAACTTCATGGTGGCATGATCAACAAGTTATTTCATCATCCTAAACTACTCTGGGATTATGAAATGAATTCATGATGCCGGTGTCAGTCTTTCCTGTGTTGTAGATGTTTGAACGTCCATAACTCGAATTTTACCCCTAAGAAACCCAAAAAGTTGAATAAGCCCTATTTTTTTGCTCTGACAACACCATAGTTTGAATTTGAAAATTTATTTTTGACCCATAAATGATTTTTCTAGAATTTTATGATATTTTTCTCTAAAAAGGAACGAAATGCCTTTCCAACGGTGTGTTCTTTGCCCTTAAATCACTCTGGATAAAGGAATTATAATTTTTTAAACCTTTCATACTGTCCAAAACCATAGAAACCAGCGTGTTATATTCTGTTTGGACCATTTCGGTCCATCAAATGATTTTTCTATATATTTTAAATGTTTTTCCTAAAAAGTTTGCAAAATTTCATTCCTAGAAAGGTATTTTATGCAATTTAACGATCTAAATGAGTCTGGAATGATTTTTCAAAGCCCATCATGCACTCTCCCCTGTATGTGCCACTAATGTTGAGACAAGCCTATTCTCAAAAATTAATTCAGCCTAGAAAGTGATTTTTTAAGATTTTTGGACTATATTATATTAATCCTCATCGAGTTACCTTTCAAATGGCGCCTTATTTACCCTTTGAAACATTCAGATAAACCCAAAATGAATTCAAGAAAAGAGATGACGTGATGTTGTCCCCTATTTTAACCCAATTTCTAAGATGCCTTTATAGAGACATTTGAACGTCTTGAAATGCATCCGATTGGTTCCCCTACAACATAATCCCTTTAGACTCGAATCAAGGCTTGAAACAAAAATATATTTAATTCAAATCCTCTATTTTTTATTTTTAGAAGACTTTTTTTTAAATAATCATTTTCTCAAAACATCAAAAATTTTTATTCTTGGGGATACTCCAACCTTAAAGCTCTGAGGGGATACTCTAACCTTGTTTTTCACCAAAAAAATGTAAATTTCCTCTCTCTCATATTTATTCAAGATTTCAAATTATTTTCTTATATCATCAAAAATTTTCATTCTTGGGGATACTCCAACCCCACCACTTCAATGGGATACTTCAGCCCTATTTTCCACCAAAAACTCAAATTTTCTTCCCTAGATTTATTTAAGATTCCTAATTATTTTCTTGAATCATAAAAAAGGGAATACTTCAACCCCATTCTTCACAAAAACATATCAATTTTCTCTCTTTTAGATTTCTTCGAGATTCTTAATTAATTTTTTAAAACATTAAAATGTTTCATCTTCAGGGATATTCTAACCTACATTTCGAAAAGCATACTCCAACCCTATTTTTACCTTAAAATCCAAAAATTTTCTTTCTTTTGGATACCTAGGATTATTTCGATTAAAACCTTTTTTTTTGCCCTTCAAATTATCACTGAATACAAACATGTCTCCAAATTGTCATCCCAGTTGTTCTTCAATAATTGAAGACAATTACATATGCCGATCATCCTTCATTTTATGTTCTTTTGTTTGTGATTGTTTGTGAAATTGTTATATTCTTTTTTGTCTTACAAACACATTTTCTTTTTGCAGTGACAATGGTGCATTCATATTTAAAACTTGTTTTCAAAAAAAAATTAATAAGCAATGTTCTGTGTCAGTATCTCCTTAGTGCTTAATATGGAATATCTAAATTTTTAAAACTTAATCTAAAAATTATTTTCATAAAAAATTCCTATACTCCTTGTAGCTTCGCAATGTATAGGTGATATAAAGTTTTTCTTATCAAACTTCAGATTTACAATTTCCATAAAAGCTCAAGCATTAAAGGGAATTATATCTAAATAATGACAAAAAGAATTGATTATGCCAAAACTGAAGCGAAACATAGTTAGCGAGTATCAATTTCGGGCATAGTGAGGGTGCTAATCCTTCCCCTATGTGCAACCAATAGCCGAACCCGACCAACTAATCTCTGGACCTTGTAGACTTTGAAATCAATGTTTTGAGTTTCATAACCCAGGATATTATTTTCAAAGGGCATTGGATCATGCGTAACCTAAAATAGTCAGTGGTGACCCCAAATTTATGGTTACTTCTTGATAACTTTTCAAGACTAGTTGGATAAGCAATTGTCCAATAGTCTCTCTCCCCTCCATATTATCATGCCTAATCCAAATCCCAACCAAGGGATAACTCAAAGGCTCTAAGCTAAACACCATATATCTTTTAAATCGAGCATGCCTATTTTAGATAATCGAGAGAAAAAAAAAAGAGAAAAAGGTACATAGCGATAAACATATTAAATTAAAAACATAATATCATTGAAAATGACTTCAAAATACATACATGAAATTGCAAAATGATCCTTTGATTATGGAAAATAGTCTAAATGGACTTAGCATGCATGGACATTATGGAATAGTCCATAAATCATAGAAAATTATTTATATTCATGAAATTTTACATAATAACCCCCAAGTCATGGAAAATGACTTGAATGTCTCTAAAATGGATGAAATTGCATGAAAGTCTTTAGATTATGGAAAATGCTCTAAATGAAATTAAAATGCAAAAAATTACGTAAGGGTCTTAAAACATGACAAGTTATTAAAATGACCTAAAGATGCATGAGATTGCACAAATTTTCCTAAAACATGGCAAGTTACTAGAATGACCCTAAAATGCATGAAATTGCATAAAAGGCCCTAAATTATGACAAATTACTAGAATGACCCTAAGATGCATGAAATTGCACAAATGGTCTTGAAACATAGCAAATAACCCTAAGATGCATGAAATTGCATGAATGGTCCTAAAACAAGCCAAATTGCTAAAATGACCTTAAGATGTATGAAATTGCATAAATTGTCTTAAGTCATGACACAAATTATTCAAATGATGCTCAAATGCACGAAATTACATAATAACCCCCTAAATCATGAAAGATTACTAAAATGGCTCTGCAATGCATGAGATTGCATAAATAGTCCTAAAACATGGCAAATCACTAGAATCACTCTAAAATGCATGAGATTGCATAAATGGTCTTAAAACATGGCAAATTACTAAATTGACCTTGAAATGCATGATAGTGCATAAATGGTCCTTCTACCACCCTTAGATGTACCCATAGACATTTTTTTTCTCCATAAATGTACAAATATGGCATGACCATAAATGGATTTATCATTATACAAGGGCATATGGTCATAATCATAATATTCTTATAGAGAATGCATGGATAGATGAATCATTATCATAATGCATAAAAATATCATAAAATGCATTTCAAACATGATTTTAAGCATAAAATGGCCTATTAACATGAACATATATAAGTATAGTACATGAATGGTAACGTTTCCATAATCAAAAGAATTTCTTATAAAATGCATGGACATGTGAATAATGATAATAACATATGAAAATCCCATAAAATCTATCTCATACTTGATTTTGAACACAAAATACCTTATTAACAGAAACATGCATGGATTCACTAATGTGCATGATAATGATACCCTAATTATTTTATTTTCATAAAAAATGCATGAACATAGGAGTAATGTCAATAATGCATGGAAAGAACATAAAATATGTGAATCATACTAACATGAACATAAGTAACATGTAAAGTAAGACAAGAGTTGAAACATAAGAAATCGCTTAATGAAAACTGCATGGAAACTAAAAGACTCAACATAAAACATTTGAAAAACAAGTCTTCTTGATGGAAAGTTGATTTTAAGAAACTTTTAAAAAATCAGCAAAGAAAATCAAAAAAAAAATTAAAGATCATAGCCTAAGATGTGGCCGTGAACACGATTTTTCATACCTTTGGCTTAAATCATCACCTAAGCCAAAGCTTGAGATCTTCAGTCTAACACTTGAGTGACTAATACCAAAGGAGTTCTCATATGGGCTATGTTCAGTGAACTTGTTTCCATAAAATAAGCACCCATATGCTATCCCCAAGTATCCCATATACTTCAACTTATGAGACTAGTTGCATACATCATAAGCATAAAGGCTTAACACATGCTATCTTTATACATTAGCAATGGCCTATCTTAAGAAGATGATGATTAAGAATAATTTTAGAAATACGACGTTGATGCATAAGGATCTCACAATTGTAACTCTTTACAATTCTTTTGCAAAGCCATTACGTTAAGGGCTTCATCCAATTAATGTTTGCATCATAGTGAATCGCGCCACATATATGAAGTAAAACCTTTTTTACTATAATATAGTAACATGCATATAGTCAATTGATTATGTATCCATATCTAATCTAATAGGTTTAAGGGCATACACCAATAGGAAGGCCATTGAAAGGGTACTCATATATTTTGGATACTCTTCAAATTATGGATTCAACTATATGAGATATCTAGCTATACTTGAAAGATACAGAGATGCAAATTTGATATCAGATATTAAACACTTAAAATCCACTAGCAGATTTCTTTTTACAATCGAAGGAAATATAGTTTTGGAAATATTCTAAACAAACACATATTGCCAAATCCACAATGGAATCTAAGTTTATAACTTAGAAAAAGCTAGAAAAAAAGTTGAATAGCTTTAAAATTTTTAAAAGATATTCCATATTGGATGAAACTTATGATGGCCATATAAATACATTGCAATAACCAATTTGCAATTAGCAGGGCATTTGTATAATGGTAATCTTGATACAATTGTCGAAGACACAATATTGTAAGATAAATTACTCTCAAATAGGATTATCTTTATTGATTATGTGAAATCATAGGAACATATTATAGATCCACTAATCAAAGGTTTAACGTAAGAGCAAATATATAAATCATCAAGGGGAATAAAACTTAAGCCTATAAATTAAAGGTTATGTAATGGGAATCCAACCTAGTTGATTAGAGAACCTAAGATCTAGGTTCAAAGGGACAACTAAATTATGTTAACTTAGAATAGCACTAAAAAAGTTAAACACTTTTACCTATTTCTATGATAAATTAGTGCTAAGCAATGCTTTTAATGATTCTTATAGCTTAATGAAATTAAGTGGGGTATGGTAAGATACTTCCAATTAGAAATTACCTATATGAGAGTGAATCATAACCAATTCTATAAGAATTGATAAAGCTAAATTCTTTAAAGCACTTATACAAACCAAGATGTGTGTGGGGCCAAAATAAACACAACAATAAAAACAAAAGGTGTTCAAAAAGGGATTATTGACACCTATTGTCTTGGTTTACAAAAAAAGCTAAATAGTTCAATGCATCAAGTTTACTAGTTAGTGAGTAAATCCAATAATTTTCACTATGGGAGGTTCAAAGCTAAAAGCTACTATCTTGATGTAATAACTCTTCATAGTTATTCTCTCTCATTCCAAGTTAGTTTTTCATTTGAATCAAACAAATTCCACTTATGTAGGGGATTGGATATCAATGCTAAATTGATAGAGTATAAATACATACATGAAAGTTATTGTATAATTTACGTATGCTATCATACATAGATACATGGTGTGCAATTACAATACACAATTGTATCCATGTTGAATGAGAAGTTGATCTTATTATGTCACTTGAAGTAAGAGAAAGCTAGTGGATCCAAACCAAGCTTGGCAACCCAGCTCAAGATAAATTTTGTCTGATTAAGATAAATATGTTACACTGTTTGGATTAAGACATATAGTTATTTTTTTGCACAAATTTTTCAATTCTTTTTTGAACAAGACTAAATTGTTATTAACGTTCAAATTTAAACTTGTTAAATGGACTTGTTATATTCAAATTTCTTTTTGGAATAATTTGTCCTATGGTTATAAAACCATTTTAAATTATTTTTGTTAGTTTCTAGTTTTAAGGTTCAAAAATTATATTCTAAACCTTAAAGTTTTACAATCTTCCAAAGAGAGAAAAAAATTTTATTTTTAGTTATATTAGAAAAAATCTGAGAGAGATAATTGTGAATCAATGTTTATGTTATTACCATTATTGTATTCGACTGGAATGAGATTGAGAGACCTCGGAGATGAATTGCAATGAATCCATCAAAGGCAATAGATAAGAAGTAATTGTCTTAAGGTTAAATGTTCCAAACTTTGACTCAATCTATTTTAATTCAATTTTAGATTCTAAGTTAAACATTTTGATAATATATTCTTAATTCTTATTTTTTAAATTATGGAAATTATTTTATTAATTGTTTACTATTGTTGTTATTAATATTTTTATTACAATGATAGCTTATTTTCTAGCAATGTTGAATTAGATTTTTAGTGCAATAAATATCCAATAAATTGAAAACAAGAATCAGATATTTTACATTTTTTACATTTTTAGAAGACATTTTGATATTATCAGCTTGCTACCATTCACGTGATATATTAAGCATTCTTACTTCAACAATGGCATTTGAATTTTCTTTTAGCATTGGGATAAGGTTATTAACCAATATCATAGGACATCAAGCTAGTTATTATAGGAATAATTCTTTATTGTAAGGTGTTAGCTTCTGTGGTGAATAAATCAAGAGGGATGAATTGATTTATAAAAAATTAATGGAGAATTTAAACACTACTAATGTATTGAGAAATTAAAATAATATCAAGGTGGCAAGTAAAGGAGTAGTTAAAATAAATAAAAGAGTAAACAAAGAGAATCTTATAGAATTGATTTATAGAGGTTCACCCTCATGCCAGAAAAGTGAGAGTAAAAAAATAAGAAAAATTAATTATTTTTCATATCTATTAACAAAAAATAAATAATTTCAAATTAGAAATAAAAGACGAAAGAAAATGAATAGTGTGAGTTAGTGTATATATTTATGAGATTGTCTATTATTTTTCAAATTTCATTTCTCATCTTATATCATAAAAGATATAATAATAAAATAATATCATAGACACTCGATTTTCTTCGAGTCCCCTAAATCATTTTTTCCCAATTTTCATGAGTTAACTGATATTTTCTTAGTTTGAATCTTTTCAAATTGAGTGTTGATGATTAAAAGGTCTAACCTATATCTTAAAATGATTCTAGGGTTTTAATTTGATAAAGTATTTGAGCTTAGTTGACCAATTTAAGGAGAAAATGCCAAATTTGAAAAACCAAGACTTAGGTCTCAAAAATTCAAGTATGATGAAAGTCAACTAGTTTATGCCTCTTGACAGAATTTAGAGCATTAGTGTAGACATTGGGAGTGAAAAGAGGCTTAATTTTAATGTCAAATAAAAAAAAACAATTAAAAGTCAAAAGGTTAAATATAAGCAAAGTCAAAAGTCAACTATATTTCAAAAGTTTGACTTTCAAATTTATAGCATTCTAGAACTCAAAAATCGATATCGGTTACACCAATGTGAAATTGAGCATGAATGGTAGATCAAGAAAGTGCAATTAAGGTCGGGTCATGAGAAGACCTTAGAATTGAGTTGCCAAGAATTTTCAAGAGCTTAGCCTGAGAGGTCCAAGGTAGGAAATTTTGAGCTTTTCAAAGAAAAGTCATTAAAGACTATTTTGCTACAAAAAGAAACAACTAATTATATTTTTACAAGATCAAATCATATTCAATTGGATAGAATAAAAATTTGTACAAGATTAGGCGCTGATTCTGGTCATGGCCAAATTAAAACAAGTATAACACATTGTGAAATTCATTTTGCTCATCCATATAAAAGAAAGGTAAGGGGATTATTTCACCTAAGGGAGTTATAAGGATTAAGTGGTTAGTAGCTAAGTCTATGGTCACCTATGGGTGACTAAATCTTATTGTAAACTTTACAAAGAAGGCATGGCTATCATCTTTTTGAAAAGAACATTTAATTTTACACTTAACTTTTAGATATATTTCTCAAAAATTCTCATCATTTTAGGTTTTCCCTCAAGCGATCTAAAGAGCAAAGCTTTGGAGGTATATTTATATCCTTCATCTCTTAATTAATTTGATTGATTTGCATGTTTTTCATCTTGATTTCTTAATGCTAATCCCTTAGCATGATATGACCACCATGATTAATGCTTGAAATGATTCAGCCACCTTATATCTTGATGATTTTGTGACTAAATTATTTTTAGATCTAGGACTTCTTGATTATAAATTTGATTTGGCATGATTTTGTTGAAATGAAGTTAAAACATGCTTAAATGCTTAAGAATGAAAATCAGTTTAGCTAAAATGCTTGAGATGATGTCTAGTTATCATGATTTGTTTAGATCTAGGTAGTTTTTGCTAATTAGAGCTAGGATTTTTGAATCATAAGCTAAAGTATGATGATTATGTGATGAAATTTCATGCTAGAAAATTGATTAAGTATTGACCACATAGAAATTAAATCTAAACCGAAAATGTAATCATGAGGCATGCGAATGTCTCACTTTGCTTGCCTTCTTTCTTACCTTAAGGATTAACCACATAAATTTCTAGCCTGAGGAAGGTCTATGCTCGACTCTCAAATATTTTGATGTTCAAAAGTTAATACGCGTAAATGTTCACACCAAAATGTCATTTTTTGAATCACTACAATTTCTAGCACAGTAATATTGAACAAAAATATTTTTGCCTATAAAGATGATTTTTGAGATTTTTCTTGGTATTTTTAGCTTCATCCCTATTGAATGATCTTATAAAGAGCAATGTAATTGAGCATCATTAAAGATTTATCAATTATTACACAAATATCTGTTCATTAAAGAGAAAATCAAAAGCCTTAAGTTAGTAAAGATTGAAAAGGTTGAATCAAGAACAAATTTTATTTAATTTTTATTAAATATTAAATATTAAATTAAGGCTTCATCGGAGAATTCAGACCTAAGCATTATTGTTTAATCATCTTCCTTGGAGTAAGAGGTGAAACACAATCAATTTGAACTCAAGATAGCTATTTCAAATCTTAATGAACACTTGGATTTGTTATCTCATGTTTGCTTTTTGTGAAAAAATACAAACTGAAGTGAAGGGTTTCTTCAAACAAGAAGTTAGGTTAAGTATTTAATCAAATGATATTGAGCATGTTTCCTATCTTTTCTCGAGAGACAAGTAGGCAAGTCCTCTTATAAAATTCTACATTCCTTGTACTTATTAAATAGTATATACTCGCTCAGATCTACTTAGTATGTAGATCAATATGGTAAAATATACAAATTATAATATAAACATTATAAGATTATTTTCAAATAACAATATGACAATAAGTGGTACATATATTAAATTAAAGTGCCTAATTTATGACAACTTTTAGTAGCTTTCCCATTATTTTTATACCTTTCATAGGCTTAGTATTTCCTACAATTGCAATAGCCTTTTTGTCATTGTATGTTAAAAAAACTAAGATTTTTTAGATTTGATGTGACCAAGACTAGGACCAAATCTTATCTATTTTTTTCAAGACTTAGATGTCAAACCTATTTAGTAGAATATTGTATAACATCTGGCTTCCCCAAACCAAACATAAATGACAAAGTTTCTCTTATGCATATGTAAAGATGATATAAAGGTAAATGAATTATAACAAGTGGATCATACCGAATAGATGTAAGAAATTAAAAGTCTATATACCTAGTAGATCTATATAGGGGATCATATAAAAGAGATAATTTTAGATCTAAGCAATTTAATGAATTATTTCTAAAAGTTAGTATCAAAATTGTTCTAGTCGATGAGAGTTACTTTTAAAATAGAAAGTCAACCCGAATATTTTTGGTTATTTTCTCAAATTCCAATAAAATGCAACTAGATCTACTATGCATGAGTTAGTGATCAAAATCTATATGGATAGAATTTATAGTGAGGTCTCAAAAACCAAGTGATTTTTGTGTTCTCTTTCCAGTCACTTATAGTTTTTCTATCCATTAATTTTGCTCAAATCTACCCTTTCCACCAAAAAAAGGATGAAGAAGGATTTTTTTCATTAGATACCTCTTGCTTTTGTTTATATTCCTTCTTTAAGAAATAGTTTATATTTTTATGTTCTTTCTTCCTCACTTTCCCTTACTTCTTTCACTTTTGAAATTAAAATTCATTTTAGTTTCTTAGTCAAAATAGGCAACATTATTTTGCCTAAATAGTAAAACATAGGTAATAAATAAGATAATACTAAAGATTCTAGCCATAGAATTTCTAAATTCTAACACAAGATACTTACTAGATCTAACAAGTACATTAGATCAAATAAGATTATTTTATTATATCCGAAGTAATACCAATCCAACCCATTTCATGAATAAAATATGGGCAATTAACCAACTAACAAAACTTTTTGTTACAAATAACATATTGTTCTTATTTTAAAACATATAAATGTTGACTAATCTAGTTAACATTAAACTTGGTAAAATGAAATGGTTAAATAATTTTAAAAAATGAGATTATTCAAGAATACATGTTGAATGCTAAGAGCACACATTGAATTTTTAGTTAAACAATCTCTTTGTAGTTGCTTTGGAACAAGTAGGAGATTTTATATAAGAAATGTCGGGTTCTGCTTTTGGTAGCAACATGCTATAAGGTGGTGGTCCCATTCATAGGGTCAAATCAATACACTCTAAGAAGCAATATTTGAATATCAATCTGATTGATATTATTAATATCATAAGCATTAAACTAATTGACATCAATCGAATTATTTTTTCATGAAATATGAGACATCTAAGTCATACAACTAACGAAATCTATTTATTGATAAAAACAAGATAGAAATGTGAGCAATGATTGGATTGATGATAAAATAGAATCCTGGATCACGAACAATGATTCGATTGATGATAAAAAAATGAATTCTTGGTTCAGCTGTCCACTTTAACAATAAAAAAAAGATTGATCAAATTCTATTGAGCTTGACTTATAGTGATCTTTTTCTTGTTTTCTACACCCTAAGTTCATCTATTGATATACAAAAATTACCTTTTTGTTTCCCCTTTTTAGACCTTTATCATATAAAAACAATATAATGAATAATAAATGCGTATTTTTATAAGAATTCTCAAAAAAGGACCTATTTAGCTATTTTAAAGAAGGAAAATCTTATCTATCAAATCATCGTTCATTTAAGTCTGGATTTTGAATTAGGAATTCTAGTACAAATATCCAAATACAAATGGCCTGTAACCATACTAACATGTGATTATATATGTATTGCCGTAATGTAATAAGACAAAGAAAGAGGATTTTAAATACGAGTTCTAAAAATGTCTTTCCGAGCACCTATACTAAATAATCTTTGGTTTGGTTCTTTAGTGGATTTATTGATAAAGATTAATCATTTGTTCTTAGATGTGTTAATATCCGTTTTTCTTAATTCTAGTTATTGTCGTGGGACGGGGCAAAAAAGATTAGATAGAGATACAATCAAATATCTTTGACTACTCTCTCAACCCCTTTATTTTTTATTTTTAATCTTTTTTTAGAATTACAGATAAAACAAATAAGGTAGGTAGAATGAAAAAAGGATTCAGCCTTACCAAAAATCAGGTTCAAACTCTAATTAAATTACTAGTAAAGAGAAAAAGGAAATGTGTTGCAACAAAATGTATTGTAACAATAGTATCCTACAAGATACTTGAAGAATTAAAATAATTGTGATTCTAAATAACGTTGGAAATCATTGTATTACTTATTCTTCTTTTTTCTATTACAATAAATACATATTGATTTTCTTACTAATTGCAATTGATTAACACAAAATCTTTCAGGATTTAGTTTAAGTTAGCAACTTTTATTAACTTTTTTTCATTCCTTTCTTCTTCACTTTTGCTTGAAAAATAAAAGAGTTGGATGAATTGAAAACTCAAAAAGGTTAATGGCTAAAAGTAAAGATGTTCGAGTAGCAATTATCTTGAAATGTACTAGTTGTGTTTGAAATGGTTTTAATAGGGAATCAACAGGCATTTCCAAGTATATTATTGAAAAAAATTGACACAATGCTCCTAGTTCAATTTCAATTGAAATTTTGTCCCTATTGTTACAAACATACAATTCATAAGGAGATAAAGAAATAATTTGAATCGTGTGCTCGTACATCAACCATTCTCAATAATATGAAAATATGACATTAAGCTATATAACATATTAAGCATGTAATTAGTATATATATAATGCAAATTTTAATTATTTTATTTACATATTTATATATTAATCTATATATTATATTATTAATATAATTACATATATTCAAATAATAAAAAAATAATAATAAAATAAACAAACCAAATCCTATTCGTTATATTAATTCTTTAACTTGAATTTTATCCAATCAAAATAAGATTTTAGAAATAGAGATACGGATAGCATTATTTTTAGAAATAAGGAACAAAGAAATCACGGATAATTTGGCTTTACTCATATATTTTCCAATAATAGATCTTTTACAGCAACATTTACCTTATATGGTAACGGTATGCAAGTGTAAGGAATTAATTAGGTATCTGAACCTATTAGTCCATTCTTTGCAAGAGTCGAAGCATAATCTTTTTTCTTTTTAAATGGGACTTTCACCACTTAAAGGATAAGCATCTGCTACCAATGGGGAATTTTTTCTCATCTTAAATTCTTAGATTGTGCCAATGGAAACCATAAATTTCATAAACAATAGAAGATATGGTCGATCTATCTTTTTTAGATAGTAAAAGAAAAACCCCATTCTAGTCATTAGTACTAATTGATAACACTGAAAAAATTCTTTCTTTCTTCTCATCCTTGATCTAAACAAGTCGTACTTCTACCCTAGTACATAATCCTTAGCCCTGAAGACATCCCCTAAAAGCAAGGATTTCATGACATTTCTAATGGATTGTCTTGCATTTCTAATAAGTTGTTTAATTGTTAGCATGCTGAATCATATATGTAATAGATTTAGATCGATCCTAACCATATGATTATGAATTACTTCTTTTTTTATTTAACAGATTAATAAAACATTAATCCCTTAAGCTTAAGTTAAGAAGGCAAAAAATAAGAGGGATTAAATCAATCTTAATTAAATGGTGGATTATGTGGAATACTTGCTATTGCTATTTGTTATTTAACCATTATAAGATCCACAATTCCATGAGCTTGTGTTTCTCTTGCTAACTTAAAAGCATCATTTTGTCTTTGGATACAACTTAAGGCTTACCTATTCTTTGTACATAAACCTTTGAGAGGCTTTTGCAAAGTTCTAGTAGTTATTCGCTTCTAGGATAAATTCTCTCGCTTATGCCTCATAAAAAGAACTAACAGATTGATAGATCATTATCCTAATGATATAACATAATAAAAGCTTCTTCCACCTCTCATAATGAAGTGCAAAAATAGCTAAAGAATAGTAAGCAAAAAAAGGATAGAAGTGGAGAATCGCATATGAAAATTTCATCTCATATAAGTCAAAAAATAGTAGCTGAAATGGACATAGAATAAAAAGTTTGAAACCTCTTAATCTTTCAATCAATTTTATCTAAAGACAAAAGAGTGAAAATCCAAAAGCTCTTTTTTATAGTGTCACTTATAGTAACAAAACCTCATGTTGGCGCATTCGTCTTTATGTTGATTATTACAAGTCTTTTAAATCTTCTATTTACCTACCTATTTCTTTTTCTTTGCTTTGATTCGTTATATGTATGGAATGTGGATTTATTCTTGTTTTCTTTATTTTTTATAGTAATTCTCTTGTTAAACCCTTATGAATCAATTAAAACTTCAAATTCATACTAGAATCGCGATGATGCAATAAAACCTTTAAACCAAGTCTAAAGATACTTTGAGTAAGAACCATTAGATCATCACTTATTCAATGAATAAAATAGATATAACAAATAAAAATACAAAGAAAAGAAAGGTTTGTCCTTTGATTAAAATAAGCATAAACTAAATAACAGTTTGATAGAAGAAAAAAATCTTTCAATTTATAAATAATATGACTCTGTCTTTGAAACTTTTTTGAGTCCAACCTTAAGGTTTGAATATTAAGCATTATTCATAGTTTGAATACTTCATGATTCGTCTCACATATTCTATGCTCCAGATACTAGAATGACTACCTAACAAGATAAAAGTATCTTAATCAAGATGATAGACCTATTTTTTGTTTTATCAATAAGATCAATTATAACAAGTCACTTATATTCTAGAAATACAGAAACAAATAATTTTTATGATTGAGCTAGCAAAATAGAATGGGCTAAAAAATTTTGAAAACTAAAAGTTGTTCACTTTCTTTTATTAAAAAGTGAAGCTTTATGCTTTATGTGAATCTAATTTAGTGAAATGACAACTACTAAAACCAAAACATTATAAATATCCAAAATAATCGATAAGAATCTCATAAATAAAGCTATTATGACATCCATCAAAGGAGTTGTTCCCATCTAGAGACTATTTTACCATATTTCAAATTTGATGGTTTCGAAAAAGCCCCTACAATAATTTGTCTTAAACCAAGTCTAGAACTACCCTGGTTTATGTAGCTATAAATCTTATTTTATATTTAGTGAGATCTATTGACTTTGTATATCATTCTACTATAAATAAATAATCTCATCATAAATCCATTATGATCTTGAATATAAATAATAACAGAAATAATAACCTTAGCCATCATCTTTATACCAAGTTTACTTGTCAGTTTTACTAGGTATGCCTTAGATATTTCCTTTGGGCAATCCTATTAACAATTAAGAGATCCATTCAAGGAACATAAAGACTAATTGAAGTAATGAACCTCCTAATATTGCAAGGTCATTACTTAAATTGAGATAATGAAAAATCATTATCTAATTTTTAACTATAATGATTCATTTACAACTTCACTAGATTAAAATTTTATGATGTTAAAAAAAATTATAGATCCTTTGTCACATTCCTTAAAAATTTATGATATATGTATAAGGTGTGTCCAAGCTTTCGCCACCAATGTGTTAGAAATGATACCTTGGGATAGATGTAAAGCTAAGCCAATTATTTTCGCTCTAAGTACAAAAATTGTGCTAGTTGTAAGAGATATGAATTTGCTTGCTTAATAGATTTCTTGAGCATTTGAGTTTATATATGGCATGAAACAAATCGAATTATGGGTTTAGCTTGTAATACGTTCTAGAAAACCCCACTTGAATACATTTTGAATACATTTGATTTTTTTTACTAAAAAACCCTTACTCAGAAAGTTTTTTTGAGCACAAGATTTTTTTGGTCTAAGTGTATCTCTTTTTTACCACGAATTATTTTTTCTTGTGGTATCAGTAATTGATTGGAATGTAATAATATTGATTCCTACAGATATGAGGAAAAGGTCTCTATTAATTCAAATATTGTACCTATAAAATATGGATAAAGAAAGAAGAAAAAACTAAAGATTTCACATAGTGCTTTTGATCCAAAAAACAATTTGATTTATTTTTTACCCCCTCACTCAATGAGAAAATTGGTCAGATTCTATAAAATAAAACATGTGGGACTTAAGGAATGATGGGAAAGAATAAAATAAAAATAAAAAAAGGAAATAATTAATTAGTAAATAAAAATAAAGTAGAAAAACCTAGATTTCAAATGAATAAATTCAAACTTAAAAAAGGGCAAAGGGAATCTACAACATGAGCTATTTGTATACTCTATTATCAGCAGCTTTGTTTTAAAACAAGCTATTATTTTTAGAAAAAAGTGTGTTAAATAAGCTTTCCAAAACTAGGAATAAACTTTACATTGCACATTATTTGGTCACATTCTTGGATGTAATAACATCTGATTGAATTTTGAATCCCCAAATGATTTCATAGATTTTTCACTGTTTTACATAAGAAGTATATTGAGTCACTTTTCTAGGAATTTTAGTTCGTGTTTTATGCTTGAAATAACCCAGAACAAATTCAAAAAGCTCTAAATATCAAAGTTATCCCTTGTTTTTGCGTTTCTACGAGTTTTTATTTTAATGATTTCAAGGTATTCAAATGCCCCAGAATTGATTCTATTAGTGTCATTTTAAATTTAACAAAAATTAAATAAAAATTGATTTAAGCTCTGTGTTTAAAATTTTACTTTATTCAATTTCATTATTTAGTCCTTTTTCATAAAAGTTTTAGGAAAAATGTCTTATTTTGAAATAAGTTTTAAGTTTTTACCTAATTTGGAATTATTTTATAGTCATTTTCTTTTTTATTTTTTTCAAAAAGCTTTTTGCTGAATTCGAGTTAGTTACGAACCAACATTTGTTTGCTCTCATGGGTATCTAATACGAGTTATAGGATACATATCTTTTTTTCATGATATATGTGTTTTTTAATAAATGGGGATTATAATTGAATATTTTAATATTTGAAATAGAAGGAAAACAAATTCGAAAAAAATATGGCTAGTCGATATCAATTTTTAAGTATCATGAGAGGGATTGAATCCTTACTCATATGTAACCAACTCTCAAGACTAATTATTGATAGATCTCTAGATTAATGCAAATCATAAAATCAATACTATTAAGTTTTGTAATTTTTAAGTGAATGGTTTTAATAGGTGTATTATAAAAACTAGCCACAAAAGATCAATGGCGACTCCTATTTCCAAACCATCTCGTGATACCGTGGTGGGTGTCGAATCCAACAAAAATAAGTTTTCGACTCTAATAAGATTTTTGTATATAGTGATAAGTAGGATCGTCTCCACAAGGAATGGTAAGATCTGATTTCCTTTCAATATCAACCAAATAAAATAGGGATTTCATAAAGTCAACTAAAATTAAATAAAATAAATAAACTAAAAATCTATTAAGAATACAAGACAAATTAAATTGAAATAAATGTCAATATCACACAAACACTAGCCAAAGGTCTAATCCCAAGTTTTATTCTCACAACTGATCACAGATGCAAAAATATATTCATTATTTGAGAATAAATTGGTTATGGGTGTTGGTACGACCTAATTCCCTACCCCTCTTTAGTTATTCGATAATCAACGTACGACCGTTAATTATTTCTCTTATTGATTACTTAAACCCTAGATACGATCTTAGTGTTTTAATGTATCAATAACATTAGTAATGAGAGGGGGACCGCCAATTCTAACCAATAAACTCACATGTAGGTTTGTTCAGATTAGATTGTGAATTCCTCCTAACCAAGTTAGTTGCCACTTTTATTAGAATAATCAAACAATTATAGATTTGATTTTCTAAATAGCTATAGATTATCCTATCAATCAAATGCAGTACCAAACATTTAATCAACAATGACAATCATGCTTATGAAGCATAAAAGAAAAGACAAATATTCAAGAACAATGAATAATATAAACACATATTAGATCTCACAGTTGTAGAGAATTAAACTTTGATATAAAACCTTCAACTAGTTGAAAAGAATTTAGCCACACATTCTTCTTTTTTTTTCTAAAAGAAAAAGTTAAAAACCATAGAAAAATCTTAGAAATACTATCTCTTGGTTCTCTCCTTTCTTTCCTTTTTATATCCATTACAACTTTTCCAAATTTACCTAAATTTTGATCAGTTCCAAATTCTACTCAGTTAAAATCCTAAATAAATCAAAATTCTAATTTAAGTTATCTACCTGTAGAGCATGCCTACATAATGTCCACATCAGCTCTTTCTTTCCCCTTCTTGGGCTTCTCTAATCAACTCATTTAAGCCCTTTTTCTTTCTTCCAAACCGTTTTTATACCTTAAACATAAAAGAAAGTAATTTTCATCAGTTATAGCTCAAAAACTACAAAAAGATAATAATTTAACAATTAAAATCCCAACATTTATGTTCACTATCATACTAATATAGGAAGTTCAGACTAACAGATCATTCTAATAACTAGGGCCTTATGATGAACATAAAGTGTTTCCCTGCTTTGATGTATTAGGATTCGCATCCAGGTATGCTATGAAAAAATATATTTTTAATTTTTCTCTCATTTTTCAACTTCAAAATTACTTTTTGCTTTCATATTTTTATCTTTTTTACCAAGAGCATAAATCAAAAGAAAAATTATATTTTTTTTATCTTTTTAATTTTCATTTCTTCTAATTTTTTATCTCTTTAATTTTTCTTCAACCTACAAAGTAAAGCCTAAGTTTTATGACTCAAGATAGTTTAGTAGATACATCAAGCAGCCATGTTTTTAATTTTCATATTCATTTAGTCCACTATATGAATTTTAGTTGGCCATTAATAAGTAAAGCTGTCAAACACACGAGCTGAAGCAGATTTGGATCAAGTTGTCTTTAAATTTGGGTTATTTCCAGCTTAGACTCATTTTGGATTTAGATCATCTTAGGCTCGAACATTTTTGGATTCAAGTTTTTTTTCCCAGTTTGGGTTATCTTGAGCTTAGACCATTTTGGATATGAGCATTTTTAGGTTCAAAATTGTTTTCAATTCAGATTGATTCAAGTTCAGGCACGCTTAGATGGATTTAAAAAATTTAAGAATTTTGTAAGTTATAAATATTTTTTAATTTTTGTTGTAAAAATAACTTTACTTTTACATAGTGACATGATTACTAAATTAAAATTTTAAAAGTTAATAAATTTTATATAAATATATAAGTTTATATATATTGAGTATTAATACATTTTATTTGATATTATCTATAACTTTTTAGTATAATGTCCTTTAGGTTCAAACAAAACTAAATATATATCTACTTATAATAAAAATAAATATTAATTTGTATATTTTGATACTTATTATTTTACATTTACTATATACTTGTATTTTTGTTAGTTTTAATAATGTTTAGAATTGATAAAATTAATGATTATATAAGAATTTTGTTTTTTTTTATAAATGAGCTAAAATAAATATAAAAACTCTAGATAAAATAAATGTAAAAAATCATTAGGTTATATTTAAAAAAATCGTTAGAATGAAACAAGTTATAAATAAATTCATAAAAATATATATAACTTTTTAACCATAACCCAATAACTAATTAAGCTCTTTTTTACTTAATCCAACAATTTTTGTTAGGAATGCCCTAAAGATGATGTATTTCATTAATTTGAACTGGTTATTTATATATATTCGAGTTTCCATTATATCATTGTTATTTGATCCTGATTTAAATTTACATGTTAAAATAAACGTAAGCAAGTATGGCTTATTAACTACTTGTGTTTATGCCATTAAAATATTGCATATAATGGACTTTATATGCAAAAAAGCAACATTCTAAGGTAAGTAGTCTAAATAAATAGTCCATAGTCTATGGGTTAATGTGAGCAATTAACTCATGTTAAGATAATTATATTCATCTAAATCCAATTGGAGAGATGGCTTGTCTTGGTCATCTGGAGCGGTTTGACTTTTAAGTAGAGACATACATATATTACCTAGAAGTGTTGATATATTGGACTTGACCAAAGTGTAATTAATCCATCAATAAATCTGTTTACATGGATTAATTTACTTTTGACATTCATTATATAATTACTTTAATCCTAAGTAAGTAATTGACTCCACATGTATAACTTGTATGCTTTGATGTTTCAAAGGTTAAAGTTTCTTGAAGTAGTAAGCTACTAGACCAATTCGTTGGGCATATGAATTATACTCAACAAGAGCTTCACTAATAGATATACAATCATAGCTCCCATAAAAAGTTAAGGTTATCTTTTGAAAAGGCATTATACAGTATATTGAAAATGGACGAGGCCTCAGTTATTTGTACATTAAATGATAAACTATTCTGATATGGTGGACAACTATTTTCACATGGTGAGTATAATGGAACTTTAAAATAAGGTGATCAAGTACGTAAAATGAACTTTTAACCTTAAGTTGATCACAGATATCGCATAAAGGTATTACACAAATGACAAGGTCATTGGACTAATATATATATATATATAAAGCTTACATAATACGGTATATAATTAGGACTGCAATCTCAAGTCTTTAGTGGTATGACTCTGAGATTAATAATTATGTGACTAATTATTCAGGATAGAATAATTGATACATAGATTATTGAAGCCTAATTATATCTGTCTAATTGGTCCCTCGACTAGCTTAATATAGATCCTTAATGGTTGGTTATTGATCGAAATATATGGAGATGGAAGCTTCTTAATAGGGTGAAGTAGTACGTCAGATTCACTCACTTCAAGAGTGTGCATGTTTTGTTCATTAAATAAATGAAAATGATTTTCTTGTATTATTTATTTAGATATATATTTAATTTGATTAAATATTTATTTAAACAAGAATTACTAATTTAGATTAATTATATTTATCTTTTGATAAATATAAGAATTAATTTAAATTAAATAGATATTGGAAATTAATTTTTTACATAATTAATTTAATATCTATTAAGCCTTATTTAAATATTTATTTATAAATTAAATATGAATAATATTCTAAATAAATAAAAAATTTATTTTATTTATTTATTTTAATTTATGATTAATTTTATTTTGATAATTAGAACATAATTATTCTATCCGAATAAGATTGCCATGA
This sequence comes from Adansonia gregorii, assembly GCA_038382025.1. Taxonomy (NCBI): domain Eukaryota; kingdom Viridiplantae; phylum Streptophyta; class Magnoliopsida; order Malvales; family Malvaceae; genus Adansonia; species Adansonia gregorii. Next base: position 2,968,222 of record JBBYHO010000022.1, on the reverse strand, counting down.
TTGTATTTCGAATAAGAATTGGAGTTATGAAAAACTATCAGTCTAAATAAAATTAACAGTTTAATCAAAATTAATTATTATTCAGATTAAATAGGCTAAATTCTATAAAAAATAAATTTGGGCCAAAATATTATCTATGACGAAGGATTGGGTTGAATTATAGTGGGCACCCATACTAGGGTTAGCACCACATATGGGGTTTTTATGAAATTAATAAAATTATTATTGTAATTAAAATTAAAATTAAGGCTATTTTGTTATATGGTATAAATAAAAGGCTTATACCTAGCATTTTGCTTCAGACTTTGGCGCCATACTTGAGGTTTCTAATCATAATATCTTATGATTCTAAGCCTAATGGCACAAAATGGTCATTAAGGAGAATCAAGCTCTGTGAATCCGGAGTTAATCGAGACAAAAAGTGGTCAGAAACTTTACCATCTGGGAATTGGAGAATAATGGAGAAGGCTAGTTGGTTGAAGCTTTCACATGGATCTAGGAATTCTTGGATGGCATGTTTAGATCTACAACTCAGGTGATTGATTAAGATTGTTTTATTATATATAATAACATGATTTAATACAATCAGATTAAAAAATTTTTAAATTTCACTGCACATCTTATCAGTGTCTCCAACATTTTTCTTTATTTATTTTATTTTATTAGATTTTCTTAGTTTATTTATTATAATTATAATTTACAAATCTCCACAAGAAATCAAAGTACACAAATTAAGAGAAATCATCAATTACAATTATAATTTACGAATCTCCACAGGAAATTAAAGTACACAAATTAAGAGAAAATTTTAAGAGAAATTGTTAAACCTTTAGGTGGTAAATGAAATCAAGAGGGGGTGAATTGATTTCTCAAAATTTTGATAAATTAAAATTT
>JBBYHO010000022.1:2935064-2965713 GCA_038382025.1 Adansonia gregorii | reverse complement strand
GAGTAGCACCATACCCATTTAATATGATTTCACCCCAATTTTTGCCGCTTTGTTTGAGATTCTTGATCTAAAACTAGGCCTAAACTTTAGAGAACAGCGGCAAAGACTGCGGATGGAATGGAGAGAGAAGGGTGAAAATTAATAGATGATTGATGAGATAGCCACTGGGGCTGGGGCTAGGGCCGTCAGGTTAATTTATGAAGGGTTAATTACAAAAATACCCACATACTATATCATTTTGTCATTGATATTGGAAGAAACTTTTGATTTAAATATATTAATTATTAAATAAATATTGACATCAGATTTAATATTAATTGGATTATTACACATAATATTTTTAAAATAATAATATAATATTTTTATTATTTGTTATAATTTTATTAAATATTAATTATCATATTAATATTTATTAATAATATTAATGAAAAATAATAATGTATTTATCAAAATTCTAATACAATTAATTATCTAATCAAAATTTTTTAAATAATTAATTAAAAAATTAATATGGTATGTATACATACATATATATATATATATCATTTGTATTATTAATCCATTTATAAATTATAACATAACATAGTTCTATGTATAAAATAAAAATCCAGCTTGATTGTGGTGGTCCCATCATGAAATCTAGCCGTTACAGCAATAACGTCCAGTCTAGTCCAGTCCAGTTCACCCCCACCTGCGGTCTCAGGTGAAGAGGACCTGGTATTAAGTTTAGACTTTCGATCTATCCACTCCCAACGGTTTTATATTAGACTTCCGATCGATCGTCTCCCAACGGTTTTATAGATTGGATTATGGACGTAAAACTAGCCGTTAGAATTAATTTTTTTTATCTTATCTAAGACGATGAAGAGCCCATCCCCAAACCATCCCTATTCTGTATTGCGTACTGACTGACTTTGTCGTCTCCCCTAACCCACCCTAAATCAGAATCTTTTTCTTTCTCTCTTTCCCTTCTTATTTCTACTTTACCTTCAATCATCCTTCTCCCCACCTTAACTTCTCCTCTAATATCTGCATCATCCATAGTACGTCCAAGGGAAGGGAAACAGGGGACTCTTCTCCTTTTAATTTCCTCCCTCTTACTTCTCGTTTTGCATTGCATTTTCATGGAAAATACTTCCTCTCATCTCTTCAATGATTCTAACCCATATTCTAAGTATGAAAGTTGGAACATAAAACCACCCAGCAAACTTATCATATTTCCCTTTTTGTTTAGAAACATGCTCTTCCTTTTTGCCTACCTGTATCTGCTTCTGCTGCCCTTTTCATCTCAGCTTGTTTCAGGCCAACACTGGGATGGGGTAATTGTAACCCAAGCTGACTACCAAGCTCTTCGAGCCATAAAGGGTGAATTGATCGACACCAAAGGGTTCCTGCGCACCTGGAATGATAGCGGCTATGGAGCTTGCTCAGGTCGGTGGGCTGGAATCAAGTGTGTTAAGGGACAGATCATCGCTATCCAGCTTCCTTGGAGGGGGTTAGGTGGCCACATTTCCGAGAAGATTGGCCAGCTTCAGGCTCTTAGGAAGCTTAGCCTCCATGATAATGTTCTTGGCGGTCCAGTCCCTTGGTCTCTTGGGTTTCTTCCTAATCTCAGAGGGGTATATCTCTTCAACAACCGGCTTTCAGGTTCCATCCCTCCTTCACTTGGTAACTGTCATTCTCTTCTAACTCTTGATCTCAGTAACAATTCACTCACCGGCACAATTCCTCCTAGTCTTGCCAACTCTAGTAGGTTATATAGACTTAATTTGAGCTACAATTCTTTGTTGGGTTCCATCCCAGTTCGTCTCACCAGGTTACCTTCTCTCACCATTCTTGCTTTGCAACATAACAATCTTTCTGGTTCTGTCCCAGATACTTGGGTTGGAACAGGAAACAATTCTTACCAGCTTCAGTTCTTGACCCTTGATCATAACTTCCTCACTGGAACAATTCCAGTCTCCCTGAGCAAGCTGAGTTCACTGGAACAGATTTCTTTAAGCCATAACCACATTGCGGGGACCATTCCTAATGAACTAGGGACACTATCAAAACTCCAGATACTAGACTTATCGAGCAATGCTATCAATGGGAGCTTTCCTTCTAGCTTTTCCAACCTATCCTCTCTTGTTTATTTAAATCTAGAGGGCAATCGCCTTGATAACCAAATCCCACAAGAATTGGAAAATCTGCAAAACCTTACAGTGCTCAACCTGAAAAATAATAGATTAAGCGGCGAGATCCCAGCAACTATTGGCAACATATCTGGCATTAACCAGTTAGATTTGTCGGGAAATAACTTTTCTGGTGAAATACCGGATTCACTTGCCAGCCTAACCAATCTCAGTCATTTCAATGTTTCTTACAACAATCTATCTGGTGCTGTCCCAACCCTCCTGGCCACAAAATTCAATTCGAGCGCTTTTGTGGGCAATCTTCAGCTCTGTGGCTACAGCACATCAACCTTATGTCCTTCTCCTGCCCCTCTCAATCTTTCCCCTGCACCGGCAGAGGCACCCAAACATCATCACAAAAAGCTTAGCACCAAGGACATCATCCTCATAGCAGTGGGTGGCCTTCTAGCAATTCTATTAATATTATGCTGCATCTTACTCTGCTGCCTACTCAAGAAAAAAGCTACTTCGAAACAAAGGAGTGGTAAAATGGGGGCTGTCGAAGGAAAAACTGAGAAGGCGGTTCCTGTGGCAGGTACTGAAGTTGAAGCAGGCGGTGAAATGGGTGGAAAATTAGTCCACTTTGATGGTCCATTTGTCTTTACAGCTGATGATCTATTGTGTGCCACTGCTGAGATCATGGGGAAGAGCACTTATGGTACATCTTACAAGGCAACTTTAGAAGATGGAAATCAAGTCTCTGTGAAGAGATTGAGGGAGAAGTCTACAAAAGGACTGCGGGAGTTTGAGACTGAGGCTTCTGCACTTGGAAAGATCCGCCATCCTAACCTCCTTGCCCTAAGGGCCTATTACTTGGGACCCAAAGGAGAGAAGCTTCTTGTATTTGATTACATGCCCAAAGGAAGTCTTGCATCTTTCCTCCATGGTAAGTAGATTCAACTAAGTTAAACAAAATCCATTACATACACAAGTACACTTTACACATAATCTAGTTAGATTAGATGCTTTAAAGTAGTTCTAGGAGAGAAGTAGAAGAAAAAGTTCAAGGACATGTTAAAACTTGTGTATCTCGGAGATACTTGACATAAGAGTGTTGTCAGAAATAGAGGTGATTTATTATTTAACTTATGATTATGATAGATATTCAGAAACAACATTAAGTGAAATGTAGTAAACTAAAATCAAGTTTTACCAAGGTCTTACTCTTAACTTGAAGAAGAAATCTGTCTTACTTATGTATGCTGACATATGTCTTTTTGCCATGGCCATGCTGTCAATTTTAACAATGTGGGAAGCTCGAGGGCCAGAAATCACTATTGATTGGCCAACAAGGATGAAAATAGCAATTGGGGTTACACGAGGATTGAACTACCTCCATACTCAAGAAAACATTATTCATGGAAACCTCACATCAAGTAACATACTACTTGATGAGCAAAACAATGGCCACATTGCAGATATTGGGCTTTCTAGGCTAATGACTGCTGCTGCCAGTACAAATGTGATTGCCACTGCAGGAACAGTGGGCTACAGAGCACCAGAACTGTCAAAGCTCAAGAATGCCAGCACAAAGACTGATGTGTACAGCCTTGGAGTGATCATATTGGAACTTCTTACAGGGAAATCCCCAGGTGAGCCGATGAATGGCATGGACTTGCCTCAGTGGGTGGCATCCATTGTCAAAGAGGAGTGGACTAGTGAAGTATTTGATTTGGAGCTCATGCGAGATACACCAACGATAAATGATGAGTTGCTTAACACATTGAAGCTAGCTCTTCATTGCGTTGATCCCTCACCTGCAGCACGTCCTGAAGTTCAGCAGGTTCTGCAGCAATTAGAAGAGATTAAGCCAGAGGTGGCTGCTGCAGCTGGTCCTGGCCCCGGTGATGATGGGGCTAAAGTTGCAGCAACAACTGAATAGAGTTTTCTTTATTCGTTTACAGCATTTTAGGGTGCAATATAGTCAACAGATTCTTTGATTCATTCTTATTACTATTTGTTGTTATGAGTGGTTTTTGTAAATGTAAAAATAATTATTCTTTTTGACGAGGACAATAATGTTATTTTCTTACTACAATTCATGTCTATGTTATTAAGAGAGCAAATCAATATGATATTTATTTCCATACTTAAATTGCCAGGTGTTTTTTTACATGATGATGATGATGATGTTGATTATATTATTGATTTTATTGACGGTCATAGTGTGAAATCTTCTTGTTGTATACAGATTTTAAGATTAGTCCACGAGTTTTGCAGAGTATAATTTCTGTCATTGAGCATTAGCAATTGCTTTGTGGTAGTTTACGGTGCTGCAAATTGTGACCACGCCGGGTGAACATCGTTTGTTGGGGGTCTTATTAATATACACCAAAAGCCCAATCGCAGCAGAGCCCAGTTAACCCAACCATACATTAAAGTTTGAGCCCAATGCCACTGGACTTTCAGTTTTTCACTATGAGCCCCAGTCTTAGCGGAAAGCCCCAAGTAAGCAAAGCAAGCATTAGCAAGGGAAAGTAAGAACCAAGAGGAATCGCGTGGCGTTAAACGCGTATGCCTCTTTAGGCCAAGAAGTCTCTCCATTAGCTTTACCTCTTCTGACTCCTTTCTCTGAGCTTTTTCACATCATGGACGATCTGGTATAGCAGAAAATAGCGATGTCAGGGCCCACACTGGCCTCCATGATCCAACGCGTCTCTTCCTCCCCTGCCGACGTGGATGGCCTCTTCTTAGGCCACGTCACATACATCGCACCTTCCACCCTCCCGGACGATTCCGCCCAAACTCCCCCTGATTCCCAACTCGTCGCTGCTATCTCCAGCTTCCTCTCCTTCCCTTCCATTCTCTCTTTCTATGACTCACTCGGCCTAGTCGACTCTTCTCGACTCACCCTTCCTCACCTTAACCAGAAACCCCTCATTGGCTGGCTCTCCTCTTGCCGTAAAACGCCCCTCCGCCCTTCCATGCGCGAATCCTCCGTTACTCGTTCCCTCTCCTCTATCCCCTATCTCTCTCTCCCAATCCAAAACGCTAGCTTCGGTTCCCTATTCGCTCCTTCAATTTTCCTCCTCTTCACCACTCCTGTACAAGATCAATTCATCCAAACCAACCAATAGCGGGCCTTCCAATTCCAGTCATTGAAGCTCCGTTTTAATCCGGTATCTGTCGATATAGTCAACATTGGGCCTGCGTTTAGAGGACATTACGGGGCGTTTAGCCCCAGCTCTCCGCTGCCCTTTTTGAACTGCGAGTTAAGGAGCTTAACGGCGATGAATGAACGTAAAAATGACGAAAAGTTAATTGGAATGAAACAAACAGCAAAGGCTCAATCGGAGTTGGACATGTGCGCCGAGGGAATGCAAATTGGGAGATTGAAACGGTTGATTGGACCGGAAGCCTTTACTTACACGGAAGGATTAGAGGATTTATATGAGAAAATGCTTTCTAAAATCGAAAGCTTGACCAGGCTCGTTGAAGCCAACTCAGCTAAGGTTCTTTCACAGGTGAGTTCATTACCAACTTGTTTTTCTATATTGAGTGTGGTTAAAGTTGGTTTCCTTGTGCATTTCAGGATATGTTCTAAACCTATTATTGACAGGAGAATCACAATAGGAAGTTAAGATGCAAAGTTGCTACGTCTGCTGGAGTGGAATAATTGCTTTCTTCAGTTGTTTTTCTAAAATAGCATGCCTGGTAATTTCTTATATTTGATTTTGATTTAGTTTTCCCAAAACGATTCTACTTTATTTTGCATTTTTAGATAATCTACATTTTTCATGGTTTTGTGTATCACTTCATATGGCTAAACTAAACTAATTTAGGTTACTTGCATGACTAGTTGTTGCCAATTTACTTACTATAACGAAGTATATTTGTTAAGTTCAAGGTTGAACCCTTTTTTTCTTTGTTATTTTTTAAGTGAGCTTAACACTAATGATAGTAGAATAGAGTTTGTTTCCTCCATTAATGTTCAATACATGGTGCTGTTACTTTCCGTGAAGCTTCACCTTGTTTTACGGAATTTCAATGGTGTCTGATTTTTATTCTTTCCATTTTTGAGAATACTGAATGTTTCGTGGTATTTACTTTTTGGAGAAACGTCATGCCTTCCTCGTTTAGTGCCTTTTATTTGTCTATTGAGTTACTATGGAAAATTGTGTATATGGCTTTAAAAGACAAAAACTAATAAGTTTTGTTATACCTTCACGTACAGCGATCGCCAAATCATCTCTGATCCATTAATCCTTCGAACGGGTGATCGTCAGATAATAACATAAAATCGATCGTCCAATTATACCTGATAACGATGTGAACTCACCGACAATGGCTTAAATGCGAAGTTGACTTCTACTGAATGACGGCCGACTGATTGAGCTGACCACAAGGCACCATTGCCTGACACTTAGCTCGGCGTTGGTCATATCACTACCAAATCACCTGACACAATGTCTCCAAACAACTCTTATAAAGACGGCAAGCATGCTCACAGGTAAGCATTGGACTTCATAAACACATATACACCATTATATCAGATACTTTCCTGATTTAACTATCGAAGAGGGCCCCCAGAGTAGAAACTTCGACATCCTTCTGACTTTCTCTGTATTACAAGGTTCTCCCGGCTTTCGATATCAGCTAAGGAGACATCAATAATTGGCGCCGTCTGTGGGAAAGCGATCAGAAAAAAGACCATGGCCGATCGGAGTGTTGACATCTCACAAAACACCTCGTCGCTGCCTGAAGCAACAAACCGTACCGAAGTTTCGACAACCCCAGCAATACCCAGCTCATCAAACACCTAAATATCCCACGTATCAATCTCACTACCTTCGTGGCTGTCTCACTCGCCACTAGCGTACTATCAAAACCTACTGGGGTTGATCCCGCCGCTGGCCACCCCTATCCCACACCCTAACTATGCAGCTGGCCCCGGCACCACAGTCCCAGCAACCATTATCGCCACAAACACCCTACACGCACCCTTTGCCACCCCAATACGCCCCTTTGCTTAATTCAGTACACCTACACCACCTAGCCAGTCACACTACCATGCGCATTACCAAACGCAATTTCAAGCAATCACCAGTCAACTGGCCGCCATCCAACAATCTCAGATTCAGTTGGCACAACTTGTCAACTCCCAAACCAATTGCCAAAACACGCAACCCATTGATTGCCCAAACTAACACACTGCAAAACTCAGACGTGCAAGAGCAACATGTTACAGCCCATCGGGCCACCCGCCCGATAGTAGAAGAAAGCTCCTGCTCTACGTCAATCCCAAGGTAAATCCAACAGGTAGCGACCTTGAAACAGGAGATCCAGGATCTTCGTGAGCCCCGAAGAGACAACTAGGAATGGTTAACCGAGGAACACAACCCCCTCTCGCCTAACATTCGCCAGGTACAGGTCCCTCGAAAAATCAAGCTCTCTCTCGACACTTGTGATGGTAAAACTAATCCAGCCGACCATCTGAACCATTTTCGTGCTTTCTACAATCTACGCGATGTGTCAGACGTCATCCAGTGCCATATTTTTCTGATGATGCTTCGAGGGCCAGCACGGACGTGGTGGTATTCCCTGAACCCAGGGTTTATCACCAACTTTGACCAATTGGAAAAACATTTCGTTGCCCATTTCAGTAGCTGCAGAACAGCTGCCAGAACGTCGGCCAACTTAATGGCGATCAAACAAAACCATGACGAGATGATTTGTGATTACCTCAAGCGTTTCAACGCAATTGCCCTGGAGGTCCGGGACCTGAATGACGAATGGGCCATCCAAGCCTTCACAACTAGCGTTCGGTATAAGTACCTAAAATATGTCTTGACAGACGCTCAACCCATAAAGCTGTACTAGCTTTACGAGCAGGCGCAGAAATATGCGAAAGCCGAAGAAATAGAAATCGCTAGTCAACGAACGAAAATCTAGGACTGCGAACAAAAAGGAGGGTAAGGACCAAAGCCTAATCGGTTTGCCGATCGCCCTGGAATCCGACCCCAGAAAGAGATGCCAGTAGCCACAACATGACAGAGCCCCACCAGGAAACGAGCATGGCCACTTCGCATGTAAAATACGAGTCCTACACGCCTCTAACGGCTCCAAGATCACAAATTCTCAACGCCATAATGAAAGAAGGGCTTCTCGAGCGCTCGCCTCTAATGAGAAGCGATTGCGTCAGATGTGACCCTAAAAAGTGATGCAATTTTCATAATGACATCAGGCATGCCACCGATGACTGCTTCAGCTTAAAAAATGCCATCGAGTCACTAGTAAGGAAGGTCGCGATCAAACAATTCGTTAAGAAAGAACCACACGCCAAAGATCGCACACGATCCCTAAAGGAGTGTCGGGAGACCGCCCCCAAAGGACTTATCATTGGCATTATAAGCATGATCATCAGTCCGGCGAAGATTTGGACAGCAAGCAAGTCCAAACGTAAGTCCCACCTTCGCTCGGTAATGGCGGTTGACGTAGCTCCCAAGCGCGTTAAGCAAATCGATTGGGTGATTTGTTTCGACGACGCTGACTCACAGCTCCTATTCGATCGGGGAAATGATCCCATCGTTGTCTCCACCACCATAGGCAATTACTAAGTTCACAGAATCCTCATCGATAACGGGAGTGCTGTGGAAGTTCTACAATGGGACGCCTTTCTTCGCATGGGTTTTACTGTGGGCGACCTGACCCCATCATCCCCAGTACATGGATTCGCCAACCAACCATTGCCTCTCAAGGGGACGATCATGCTTCCAGTAACTATGGGCGACAGGGAACATACTGTGAACGCTTTGGTCGACTTCCTTGTTGTCAACCAGCCTTCTGCTTACAACGTAATCATCGGTCGCCCATTGATAAAAAAGATAAAAATGGTCACCGTGGTCTACTTCTTGACGATCAAATTTCCCACATCAACAGGGATTGGATATATACGTTTCGACCAACGAACTGCACGCCAATGCCACTTGTTGTCAATTGAATTGGCCACGCGCTAGCTAGCCACAGTCCATGGTAATGCCTCCGGACCATCGGTTCACACTATCACGCCTGCACAACCAAAGGCGATCAACTTGGAGCAACTAGACGCTAGGGACGATTTCCATGACCAGAAGTCTCAGCCGGTCGAAGACATTGAAAAGCTAGCCCTTTACGATTTAGATCCAGAGTTGGCTACCAGTATCGGCTCTTCTCTTGACATTCAAGAAAAGAACCTTCTCGCAAAATTCCTTGGAAAGAACGCTGACATATTTGCTTGGTTCGCAGTCGACATACCTGGCTTTGACCCAAGTGTCATCATGCACTCACTCCATGTGGACCTACGAGCCTTACCGGTCAAACAAAATAAGCGTAAATTCTTTTTGGAACGGTTCCAAGCGATACGCAAAGAGGTCGATAAATTACTATAAGCCAATTACGTCAAGAAAGTTAAATACCCTAACTAGCTTGCTAATGTGGTCATGGTCAAAAAAGCCTCAGGGAAATGGCGAATGTGTGTTGACTTCACCTATTTAAATAAAGCCTGCCCAAATGACAGTTACCCTCTCCCCAGTATTGATCGACTAGTTAACGCATCCACAGGGCACAAACTCTTAAGTTTCATGGACGCCTTCTCAGGGTGTAACCAAATCAAGATGGATCCCTGTGATCGAGATAAAACGGCATTCAACAGAAGGCGGGACCATTTGCTATCATGTCATGCCATTCAGCTTGAAAAATGCAAGCGCAACATACCAACGCTTAGTTAACAAGCTTTTCAAAGGACAAATCAGGCATTCAATGAAAATTTATGTGGATGACATGCTCGTCAAAAGCCTTTCTCTTCATTAACACCTCAGTGACCTTTCGGAGACATTCTACATACTCTGTAAGTATAAAATGAAACTTAACCCCTTAAAATATGTGTTTGTGTGTCCGCAGGAAAATTTTTGAGATCTATGATCTCCTCCAGAGGCATTGAAGCCAATCTTGAAAAAATCAATGCGATCATGCAAATGAGCTCGCCAAAATCAACAAAAGAGGTGCAATGTCTGACGGGGCGAGTAACAGCACTCAACCGTTTCATCTCCAAGTTCGTAGAGAAATGTTTACCCTTCTTCAGGCTGCTTAGGAGGGCGACCAAATATGAATGGACTGTAGAGTGCCAACGATCATTCGACCAACTCAAACAATATCTAAGCATTCCCTCATTACTCATCAGTTCAAAGCTTGAAAAACCACTTTTTGTCTACCTTGTCGCGTCAGATGAAACTGTTGTCACTATCTTAGTTCGCGAAGAATAGGGACATCAGTATCCTGTCTACTACGTTAGCTGGGCACTACAAGCTGGTGAATTTCATTACAGTAAGCTAGAAAAATTAGCTTTTGCACCCCTTATTGCAGCAAGGAAGCTGAGACAGTTCTTTCAGGTGCACCCCATCATTGTCCTCACTAACCAGCCTCTAAAAGACGTCTTTCTTAAAGTCGACTCCGCTGGACGACTTATTCTTTGTAGCATTGAACTTAGTGAATTCTGACTCACCTACAATCCCTGGAAAACCATCAAAGCACAAGCGCTAGTCGATTTCATCGTTGAATGTTCCTTTTAGGATTCGAAGGGATAATCGTTAGACCCTGCCTAGACAAACAATCATGTGCACACTCCCTGTGACCTACCCTCACGCATCAAGCACGGTGAATGGTAAATTTTTGTTGATGGTTCTTTTGGCAAATCAAAAGGTGGAGCTGGAGCCTTACTACTCGACCCTCAAGGTCATGAATGGCAATATAGCTTATCTTTTTAGTTTACCACCTCCAACAATGCTGCGAAATATGAAGCCTTAATCCCCGGCATGGAGTTAGCCAAAACCCTGAGAGCCAGTCATTTAGTTGCCCACACGGACTCTCAACTTATAGCTAGCCAGGTAAATGGCCTATCCGACGTCAAGGATGAACTACTCGTCAAGTACCACAAAGCTGTCGCCACCCTCTCCCAACAATTTACCCATGTCACTATTAAGCAGATACCCAGAGGAAACAACTCAAGGGCCGACGTTCTGTCCAAACTGGCTAGTGTAATTAATATCTCCACTAGGAGAAATATTCTCCTCGAATGCCTCCTAGCACCCAGCTACGACAAATACGTACATCACATTACAGATGGCGTCGAAGAAAACTGGATGACGCCAATTATTGCCTTTCTCAAAAATAATCAAGCTCCATCCGATCCGGTGCAGAAAAGAAGATTGGAAAAAAGAGCATCCAGGTACACAATTCTCAACGACTTTCTATACAAAAAGTCTTCCACTCTTTCATTACTCCGATGCCTCACCCCTTCCGAAGCAACCTATGTCTTGAAAAAAATACACGAAGGCGTTTGTGGAAACCACCTTGACAGGCAATCACTGGCCCTTAAGGCCTTGTGACAAGGCTTCTTTAGCCCACAATGAGAAAAGATGCTACTGCGCTCGTAAAAAAATGCGACAAATGCCAACGTTTCGTCAATATTCCCAGACAACCAGCCGAGGCGCTTAAATAGATCTTCAGTCCTTGGCTGTTCTGTGTCTGGGGCATAGACATATTGGGTCCATTCCTTATGGCGATCGCTCAACGAAAATTTTTGTTGGTCGCCTATAATTACTTCACGAAGTGGGTTAAAGCCGAGCCAATTGCCACTATCACTGCCCGAAACATGAAAAATTTCATTTGGTGTTATATTCTCTATCGATTTGGAGTACCCCATGTCATCATAGCAGACAACGACAAGCAACTGACGGCTGGTAAACTCCATGAATTTTGCTCATACTTTAGCATCAACCTTGTTCACACCTCTGTCACCCACCTTCAGTCAAACGGTCAAGTTGAATCAATGAACAAGAACATCCTGCAACCTCTGAAGAAAAAATTGGACATCACAAAAGGCGCATGGGCCAACGAAACGCCTGGTTTACTTTGGGCAATCTGAACAACTAAAACTCAGGCGATCGCGGCAACTCCTTTCAGCCTTGTTTATGAAACTGAGGCAGTTATACCCATTAAAATAGGGATACGCAGTTCACGCACTGCTTACCCCGACTTAGAGCTTAATTTTGAACATCTCAAGGCTAACCTTGACCTACTCGAAGAAGCCAAAGAAGACGTCGCGATCCACATGGCCATCCGGGCACAACAGGTTAGTAGACATTATAAACGACGGGTGCTCAATGCCCAATTCCAGGTTGGCGACCTTGTCCGCCGAAACTGCGAAGGCAGTCGACCAGCAAGAGAAAGGAACAAGCTATCCCCAAACTGGGAAAGACCTTATCAGATTTGCAAAGTTCTAGGCTTTAGAGCGTACAAGTTGGCAGAATTAGATGGGCGCAACATTGTTAACACATGGAGCACTGCCCATTTAAAGAAATATTTTTTGTAAGTGTGTCTCCTACAAACACTTCTAGTCGCCACTTTAGACCTTTTCTTTACAGTAAACTCATGAATCGAACGATTTTTCGTTGCTATAGAGCAATCGCCACCACGGCATAACTCTTAATTGCTATCATGCAATCGCCACCCACAACTCTTAATTGCTATCATGCAAATGCCACCGCGGCACAACTCTTAATTGCTATCCTGCAATCGCTGAAGTCACATACTACCAACCCGCACGACAATAACACTTGATTCTCCTCAGTGAGACGTCATGGCAACCATCTTTCCACATAAAAGTGCAACATAATATCCTTACCCACAATCTCAAAACCAACAAACCACAACATGCACTTAAGGAAACACAAATCATTTACACAAGTTATTCACACAAAATAAAATTTTTTCTTAAATCACAAGTTATTTACACAATATTATTTACAAGCCAAACCACTACTTATCCCTAGTCGACGAAATGGTCTGAGCGCCAGCCTCGTCACTAGACTCCCCTTGCTTAGACTCTTTGGCTGTTGGGGTAATCAAGGCTGCATCCCTTTATCGCCCTGCGTCTACTTCCTGCGACTAGGGCGTAAGACGTTGAAGTCTTTAGGAGGCGTATACAGGCGCCCTAAGTCAATCGCCCATAGGTCCAAGGGACCACGAAGTAGTTGGACCCCATATAGCGCGCTACGACGATATAAATCCACAGCAGCAAAAAGCTTGTCGAAAATCTTTCTGCTGCTTCTTCAACTCCTCCTGGTGGCGGGCTTCGAGATCGCTAAGACGACCCTCAAGCTCAGCCACTCTAGACTTAGCGGATGTAAGTTCCACATCACGCTCTTCCAACTTCTTTGCCGACTCAGCAGTAACTGCTTCTGCCTTCTCACCCCTCAGCAGCAGTTCGGTTATCTCTGTCATCCTCCTCTCCTCAATCTCATTCAATGACGCCTACAGCTTGGCATTTACATCCTTCTGTTTTCCAATTTGGGCGTCCAGCTCTACTATTTTAGACGCATGAAGGTTGAACTTCTCCTGTCAGTTCATTATCTAGCAAGTATGCACCATTTGGCAGTGAAGTGCCTCCACCAGCCCTATCATGGCAATATTCAGGTTTTGAGCTGGACTCCTCCTCGATAGCACCTCTTGATCCGCGCTCGCCACCCCCTTCATCGCCCACCTTAAGGCCGCCACGAAGTCTGGCACTCTTCCGTTACGAAGAATGCCAGGCCCACTCGAACTCGGTGCCCCACAACTCACCTGCGACCTCTCAGATGTGGTGCTTGGCTGTGAAGTTACCCCAGGTACTGGCCTGCCACTTGACCCGACCATCTCCATACCAGGCTGAGATGCGGGTTCACCAGTAGTCGTCGCAGAAGACATCGGCACAGCAGTAGTAGATGCCACCCTAGCAGCAACCCCCGTCTCAACATCAACTCGCTCGCCCGCCTTTCTCTTTTCCCATCTTTGGCGAGCAGCTGCTCTTTCGCAGCAGCTTGCCTAGCCACTCGCTCCTCCAATGCTACCTGAACTAGATCAATTCTTGCACAACGGATAAAACGTACAGGTCAATACCATCCTATATTTTTCCATAATTATGAGTGATCAGAACAAATACCCTCTTCCATTTCCTAATTCGATTGACGATCGCCACCATCCATACTACCCGTCCGTTCCTCACCACTTGCCCCCAAACTCTCCTCTACATTATAAACCACCAACTCCCCACCCCCTCCCCTTTTTCTGCATCTTCCATTCCCTCCCCTACTGCATGCTCTCGTAAAATCACATCACATATCAGCACCTCTATCCAACAAATACACACGCCAATTCCACACTTAAAATAAACATATTCACACCATACCTCTCTGATGTCGCAACAAACGTCGTCTCCTTCATTGTCCAATGGGACGCCCTAGACCTTTTGGCACGTCTTCTAAATCTCGCCCCACGCACTCTCTTTGGATGTTATGGAACGTTAAAAAATATCCTGCTACTCATGTATCCGCCTCTAAAGAAAAGCACCTGGTCCTTCTCCATGGCCTCAAGGCTAATTCTCTCATTACTAGCTCTCGACCTCCTGCCCCACCGCACCGAAAAACTTCATTCCATGCATGCCCTTCTCGTCACCATAAAGAATTAGTCCCGCCGCATATGTGCATTTGACGACAGATCCACCACCATCATACCCCCCTAATTTGATTGCAAATAATAAAGCAGGGCTCCTCATGTTTCAAAAAATACAACTCCTTCACCACCTCAATTGATGGTCGCCACCCCTTCTCCTTGCACACTAGAAAATAAGTTAGCAGAATCACCCAACTGTTTGGTTTCAACTAGTTGGGCAACAAATTGTATGCCTCTAGTAGCTCGCAAAAAAAAGGCTCCAGAGGTTGGTGAAACCCAGCCTTGAAAATGTGAATGTAGAACGCCGCATTATTCCCTTCAGCAAATGTAGCTCGCTGAAGTGGCCCGGCCTCCGCGATCTGGTACCTCTCCAGATCCACCCTCTAATCGTACATTCACAGCCATACCACTTATATGATTACCAACCCGACATGCATATCCACAGCTTCGGTGTCTAGCTTAGCGATCGCCTCTTTAACCACCTCTCCAGTGATCGCCTCTTCAGCCTCACCCCAACTGGACCCTTCATCTTCCTGATCACTACTCTATTCGGTGACCACTTCTCTCGTCTCTTCCTCTTTCTCTTCCACTATACCACCAAACATCTCCCCCTAGGTCAGATGCCCAACTATCGCCCTCACCTCGTTACCTATTTCCTTTAATCTACCCTTTTTTGCCACCGACTTCACCAACATTCTGCCCCCTTACCATCTACTGCAACCTCACAGACCTAAAAATACAGAAAAAAGGGCCACAAGAACTCACCAGAACTTACCAAACAAAGCTCTCACTCTTCGCAGCGCTCATACTCACAACTCCACAAGCACAATCGCTGCCAAACAACACATAAAACCATTAAAACGCACTACGATTAATCCCTTAACAACAAAATCTCCACTATAAAAAACTCACCCTTTCTCCTTAAATATGTTATCTAACCTTTACTCTACTCTTTCTCTTTTTTAAAAGCATGTAGAAACTCCTCAGCCCCACACCTCATTGTATACCCACACGATTTGAACTCTTCCCATTCCCCCCATCACCACATGTTATCACCCCATTCAGCGATATAACTGCACCACCCTGGCACTTTACCCCCCACTAACACGTGCCCCCTCTTCGTTTCGTATCCCCCCAAACGTGCCCTTACAAATCCCCTATCAGGACACATGTACCCATCTTATTCTTTTCCCCTTTCCCACGCCTCTCTGTTACCGTGCCACTACTGCCACCATTAACATTGACAGCTGTACCTTCTCGCTTCTCGCGCGTTAGGCTTCAAACGCCACGCGCCAACCTCCCTCACACATGTCCAAAATGTCGAGTCACTTTATGACTGCCTTTTTGGACCGCGGGGAGGGACAGTTGTTATACCTCCACGTACAACGATCGCCAAATCATCCCCGATCCACTATTTCTCTGAACGGGCGATCGTTAGATAATAACATAAAGCCAATCGCCCAACCACACCTGGCAGTGATGTGACCTCCCCGATAATGGCTTAAATACAAAGTTGACATCTACTGAATAGTGGTTGACTGATTGAGCTGACCACTAGGCACCATAGCCTGACACTTAGCTCAGCGTCGGTCATATCATTACCAAATCACCTGACACAATGTCTCCAAACAACTCCTATAAATGGGGTAAGCATGTTCACAGATAAGCATTGGACTCCAGAAACACATATACACCATTATATCAAATACTCTCCTGACTTAACTATCGGAGAAGGCTCTCGAAATAGAAACTTCCACGTCCTCCTGACTTTCTTTATATTGCAGGGTTCTGCCTGGCTTCCGATATTAGCTAAGGAGACATGTACAAGCTTAATGGAAGTGATGATAAAGGAGGGGCGTAAGGAATATTGTAGAGCTGCATGACATGTACTTTTCGAAGTGTTTGATGCCTCTTTACCTGAAATCAGTTCAGTTTGCAAATGCTGAGGGTAGAAGGAATTTTATGTTATTCTGAGGAATTAGGAATCACATGAATGTGAGAGTTTTCATCTATGTAACAGAAATGGGATTCTTTTTCTCCTTTTTGGATAAGCAAAATTGTGATGGTACAAGAGAGAGAGAGAGCTAATTTCTTATTCTGTTTAAGTTGGAATCCATTAAGGGTTTTATCAACTTTTTCTTTTGAATAATTTTATCCAAATACAAGGCTTAATGAGTATCAAAACTTTATACATGGGATGTAATAATTGAGAGCATTAGCTACGTGTAATCCTACTGACTCATTAAGAAATTTGGAGAAAGCTTGTCACTGATATATTGGTGTATACAATCTCTTTCTTCTTTATGTGGAAGTGGTTTCTATAACTATTGTGCGTGTAATATTACTTTGGAGACTGTTGATTCTTCATATGTAAATAGGCTATTTCATTGGGAAAAAAATCCCAATAAAAAAGAACCGAAAAACAATTTGACTCGCCATATTTAATTTCTTTGTCTTGTGTTTAGTTTGTTGGTTGTCGTGCGGGCTCTTTAAAGACAAATTATTGATGTTGGAGCTGACATATGAAAGGTCATTGACTTTGATGCTTCATAAGGTTGGGGCTTTTTTCCTGACCATTAAGCATGAATTGACGGGTTTATCCTGCAGTTGCTGCCAATACGTCATGAATTGAAAAACTACTTAGGTGGGTATTTCAACCAAAGGATGGTTTTGAAGCTTGGCTCTGGATTTGTACACTAGATATGGTTGTGTTTTGTACATTGCTTTTCTTTCTTCTGCATTTGCTCTTTTAAGTTTCTTTTTGTTCTTGAGGACAGCACGACAGTTTGGTTTGCGAATTGTGATAGAGAAATGATAAGCATTCTCTTCACGTATTCTGGTCTTTGTCTTGGCAGGCATTCTAAAAAATGGAAAATAGCCGTGAAATGAAGTGCGCTGTTGAAGTGGATTCCCGTAAAATGTTATGGTTTCATTATATTCGAGTATTGGAGATGTAAGGTAGGCCTAGGGGGTTGGGCGTTATTAATCTAATATCTTTGCCAAGACTTGTCTTTGTCTGTTTGTCTGTCTGTCTGTCCACGAAGATCAGGAAACCAAGTACAGGGGAGGGATAGGGACGGAAGAAGTTTCCACGGACGAACCCCCACAGGACGGACAAGAGAAAGGAATATTACTACAAACTACCACTTTCTTCTGTTCTGGACACGTTTTATTATTATAAAGAGGCCGCCGCAATTTGTATGTTGAAAAGTCGTTGTAAAAAAGGCCCCTGCCCTTCATGGACTTTTCCTGCAGTTTCAGGCAAGGATGGGCATCTTTCTGGTCTAATCTGAAACTAAACCCCATTATGCAAAAGACAAGTCTTCCACGCCAAGAAAACGATGGGGTTGGGAACTCAAGTACGTTGGCCGGGGTTTGGCCACGAGTCATCCCTAACTTCGTAAGCCAAAGAAAAGATGCCACGTTTCATTTTATCCATTTTGTGAATATCAAAAAGACAAAAAATTGTCTCCAAATGATTTCTATTCCCGTGTGCAGGTGTTTTACTTCGTTACCAAGTAATCCCCGGCTGGCGCGACCCCCAACCAATGTAATTACAGCTTTAACCTTACGTTTTCTCATGCTTCCCGTGCAAACATCAAGACAAAGTCAAACCCCCTATCGATACCGAATTTCAAAAAACAAGGAAAAAAAGGTCGCAAAGGCACACAGCCCTTTGAGCTTAATTATTCATGAGTGAGTTCCTCCCTCCATTTTCTGCTCTTTTAACTTTTTTTTTTTCTTTTCTTCGTTTTGATTTCCTCTTTTGGTACTTGATTTCCAGAAACCAGTCAGGTTTTTCACTTGTTTATTATTGAATCAGTTATGAGTTCCCTAGTGAATACAAGGCGCAACTCCTCTGATACGGAGAATAGTGTTAGAAGTAGTAGTAAGAAGGCCGGGGCAAGAAGGAATGGACGTCAATCAGTAGAAGACACCATTGAAAAGTGGAAGAAGTACAGCAACAACCAACTTCGATTCGGTGAAGAAGATGACCTCAAAAAAGTTTGTAAGGTTCCTGCTAAAGGTTCCAAAAAGGGCTGTATGCGAGGGAAAGGAGGGCCAGAGAACTCCAGATGCAAGTATAGAGGTGTAAGACAAAGAATTTGGGGGAAGTGGGTGGCAGAAATTCGACAACCAATAAGCAGGAATCGTGTAGGAAGTAAACAAAACAACAGGCTTTGGCTTGGAACTTTCTCTAATGCCATTGAAGCAGCTCTTGCTTATGATGAGGCAGCGAAGGCTATGTATGGTCCTTATGCTCGCCTCAATTTCCCTGATCATTCCAAGGAATCGGTAGATAACTCCAACAAAGCTTCTGCTTCATCTACTACTGAAATATGTTCGATTGAGTCTACTTCAATATCAAATTTGCAGGATGAAAGAGCTAAAAAGGAACCAAGGGCTAGTTACGAGTACCCTGCAGAAGAACCTTTTGAAAAGTCAAAGAACTTCCTAGAGGACAATTCGATGGAGAAACGTGATTGTTCTCAAGTTTATATAAAGAAGGAAGCAGGATGTATAGCAGAGGACACAGCAAAGGAAACCAGAGCGAGAGGAACAGAATGCAATTCAAGGAGCGACTGCAAACCTTGTAAGGAGAGTGGAATTGAAGTTGAGACATTAAAGGAAGCCATGGGTGATGAATTAATGGGAACCCACAACACTAATGGCATCAGGGGTACAAATGATTACTTGCACAATGAGCTCAAAGATGGGGAATGCCGATTAAGGATAAATTGTATGAATTCTGATGATTACAATATTCAGACACCCCTTAAGAGGGAAGAAATGGAATCTGCAGTAGAACTGTCGCAAAATATTATATCAAGACCATGTGGCTTCAATTTTAGATGCAATTATCCGGATAACGAAGACAAAGACGTGGGCATTTCAATTTTTGACTTGGAGCCATCTAACGATGTTAAAGTTGAGAGGCCACTAACATGGGAAAACTGGAAAGGTGAACTTGCTGGAAGTATTGAATCCAATAATGGTTATAATTGGTTGTTTGGTGAAGATGATAACTTGCAGACAGAAAATAGGGATGGTAACCCTAGCTCAGATATTTATTGTAAGCCTTCAAGTGAAATGAAAGCAGAAGCGTCTATATTAAGGGAAGAAGTAGAGATTGAAACTGGGGGATTTAATGATTTACGTACCTACAACAGTTTTGGTAATGTTTATGATCTCATGCGTTATAGGCCTACAGATTCGAGCTGCCACCAACAACTTAATAATTCTTTTAGTGGTTTCAATGTTCAGACTCCCATGAACTATGATGGCTTTAACAGCCTAAAGAACAAACCGGACTTCCAGCATAGTTGGTCAGCAGAAGCTGTAGCTAATGTGAAGCCTTTTGCCTTAAGTAGAAACGAGAACTGCGGATTGAGAGCAGAAGAAAATTATGATTCTATTCAATTTGATTTTTCTTCTACGAGCTACATTGAAAGAGTTGCGCTGCAGGACGCCGAAACAAGGACACAGGATGGCTTCAAACAAGATGATACGGAGACAGGCTTTGAGGTAGATTACAAGATGGAATTTTTGAGGCCTGATGTTGATATGGACTTTCCAGAAGTGACTGCATCTACTGATTTATGGTTTCCTGAGCGAGGATTCTAGGAATTTTGGGGCTTATTTTTATGATGTGGGCCATGAAGACTATGTTCTTTGGTTCCTGCCTAGCATTTGCGGTTAATATCAAACAAATTATTAGATACCATGAAATTTCTCATAGGAAATTTTGTTAGAAGCCTTCTTATACGCCTATGATTATTTGGGTTCATTATTTTATAAGACTGTTTTCTTTGTTTAATGTTCTTTCTATTTCCTCATGAATGTTTTCTTAACATATCTGCTGTGCTGAGCAAGTAAATATTTTCAGAACAAACTTATGATGAAATTTGATGAGAAAACAGTAAAATGTCAAGCCACCGTAAAGGAGAATATGAATGCTATGTACGCATTAAGCCATAAATTTACACTGCTTATTATGTGTATGCAAAAGAGATTATGAATTCAATTTGACCAGAATCGAATATAATGCCGTTTCTTTTCAGGTTAACTCATCTTTTTTTCCGGTCCAGCAGCTTCTAAAATCTAATCATGTTTGACTCCAGTTAGCCTCGATGGGGTTCGGCACCATCACTTAAAGCGACTAGAGAACTGACAATTTTGCCATTAGCCACCGATTTCTCATGTCCTTACCACTGAAAAGCATTTAACATCTCAAATCGATAACAGCAAAGCTTCGGCCTGCTATTCGCCAACTTAGACATTCTTATCCATTTCCTCGCTCCATATCAGAATAAATCATTTTCCATGGCATAGTATCCTTAAATCCACGAAAACTGCCTTGAGCAGCAATTGTGCAATTACAATTGGTGGGGCACCAAAAGCCCTCCAGGTGAGAAACTGCTCAGCTGGTGCACGCATTGGTGAATCCTATGAAATAAAGGTAAGAAAAAAAAATGAATAAGATATATCAAATTAGAAAATTAACAATATAAAAAAAACAATCATAATAAATTAATAATTAGCTAGCCTGACATGCAACAGGTATACCCATGATATTCATTAAGAATGAGAGCCAACTGAGAGTGCAAGTGCTTCTTCTGCAAATGCCACGGCCAAGGCCAGCAGCAAGTGCGAGGGAAGTGGATACTGAGGGTTGAACTTTCTTTCCTTGATGCTCAGATTCAACATCTTAATCATAACAAAAAGCCATCGTTAAGTCAAAGTTCAACCTAACAATATGATGATAGAATTGCAATTGCTTATTTAGCTTTTCAACTGAAATTACCATCTCTGCTTTTATTTATTAACGCTTTCAGCAACAAAGGACGTTTTAATATTAGTAAACGAACATTAAACAATTTTGACATCAGTTTGTTGTAATGTCTGAATCTGGACTGGAAGCCGTGTGTTTTTTTTCAGCTTTTTGTAATTGTATCAACTGAATTTTAACGTCAACATTCATTTCTAGTTAATAAAATATGTTATTATGCAAGGCCCCAATACTTTGGATTCTGAGCCCACTTTTCATTGGGCAGAGATTAATGTTTATATTGGATCTGGCCTGTTTTTATAATCTTTCTGACAAGTGCTGGCTTTTTGATATACATATATACATGTGTGTATGTGTGTGCAAATATATATATATATATATATATAAATGGGAAAAAGAAACACTTATTAGTAGCAAATTGATTAATTCATTGAGTTTTATATCAGTTTGGTTTATCCAACTTTTCGACTATCTTTGATCATTGTTGTGAATAGGATTATAAGTTTCTACCCCATATTATCTGTCATTATTTTTACCAAAAAATGTCATGTTTTTTAATACGGAAAATCAATTAGCCAAAATAGATAGCAAAGTTAAGATTATTACTTACAACTATCATTCCAGTTTGCTATTGATTTGCTCATATTGTTCCCTGCTGTTTCACTGTCCTTGCTATCTGAAGATCCGGATATGTAGCACGAAGTACAAACTCGAGAACATGGTTCACGACAGGTCCAGCCATTCCAAGAAAAGGATTAATTCCAGGATAAACTTAGCCCTACATCCCTTGACACATTGCTCCGCTCAGTTCTAAAAATTGGACGACTTCTCGTTTTTTTTTTTTTTTTTTTTTCACTTCCATGACAAAATTTGAAACCCACAAATTTCATAGCTAAAAATAAAGAAAAAAAATCCCACAAATTAACCATCCTAGCCAAAAAAAAGAGCTCGAATTGAAATGACTGGTTCCTCTTGATTCCAGATACGAACATGAAACATGGATCATGGTGACAGAAAGGCATAACTATGATTGCTTTCAATTATTGACGCACATGCTGGTAAAAAATTCATGCACTATATCTTCACGATTACTCAAAACAAAAAGAATAATAACAATATGCGGAGTTGGAAACATTTTACTTGACTTGCGCCCTATGCCGCTGAGGATGTCTTCAAATCCATTGAAGATGCTCCGAGTTTTGCAATCCGTGTTATCAGAAGAAGTTGAGGTTATTCATTTTTTATCAACGGGTTCAGTGAAGTAACTTGAAACTAATGGGAAAAAAAAAGTGACATATCAACAACCACATTTGTGGGAGCAGCGGCAGTGTCTGCTAGCTGCTGGCTGCTGGCTGCCTGCCTGGAAAGGAATTGAATGCGCTTTGCCAGGCTTGCATGGTAAAGCTAGTAAAAGGAGTTCTGCATATGCACATGGCAAGCCTTGAATCTCATTCAATGCTACTGCTAGAATAAGACAAATTAAAGGCTTTCCATGACTTCATGTAGATAATAACTAAATAAACTCTTCACTCTTGTTCAATGCCTTGGAATACCCGTGTAATGTATAGTTTCTTACTTAAATTTTGAGAATGAACAGTGTCTCGAAATGCCACCAGCCCACCGGACAGAATAGATTCCTTCCCGAACCATTCCTGTAGGTTACAGACTTATCTCGCTCTCCTGGTCTCATTTGAAGGAAGCGTCGCCCCTACTGAATGCAACTTTCATTTCAACATTAATTCTTTCTTGTCTATTGGAGTTCCTTCTCTATCTGCCTACTAAATCAACATGAGTGATGCAAAGGTTGTGTCTTTTTTGTTTTTTTTTTCCTCTTCATTCTGTTGTGTCCACTATTTTGTTAAAGTACTGTTGGACATATATTCTTTATCCTATCCCTGTTATGAAGTATCAAATGCAAATACAACTACAGTTATAAAGGAATAACAGAGTTCAAAAGCATCAATATTCTAAATGCAAAGAGGCATAAATATTCTCGAGAAATTGCCTTGGAATATAAGTACCCCTAATTGGCAAGCTTTTTTCATTGTCCTTTTTCAGTACAAACTGTAAAAAAGGGGATTTGAAGTGAACCCTATATAACGCACTTCTTAGAAAAAATGATTAAGTTATATCCTCCACATATTAGCAAGACGCTAACAAAGACACAAAATATGGGGTCCTGTCCTTGTCGTTTATTACATTTTTTGTTTCAAATAAATAACAGAAAAGAAGACATGATAATAGAGAAAAGAGGAGGAGGAAAACCAGCACTAGCGTGTTTCTAGTGGAAGAAGAAACGGAAGCGTGGGAATACAGTCACCAGGAAAGTGGGATTAAAAATTGGTTTTGTATTCGATGCAGAAAGTGGGATTAAAATATATATATAGATAATGCAAAAAGAGGTGGACCTTGGCCTTGGTAGATGATACGAGTCGTACGTGGCTTACATCAAGTATGAAACAAGTCAATCTCTCTCCCACTCCAACTCTAACCTTTTCCATCCTGCTTTGGACAAGTCCTGCAACGACCCCTTTTTGCTTTGCCTATCACATATGAACAGTTCCACGTATGGATGCTACCAATTCCACAATGGGGATCCACAGAACTAAAAAAAAAAAGGTTAGAATTAGGCATTGTTATCAACATACGTAAGTCAAGCGACAACAATTAACGACATTGGAGGAAATAACAAATCAAATAGAACAGGGCAAACCAAATAGAAAATGAAATCAGTGATTCATTCTCTTTCAAGCATAGAACTTTCTTTACAATATATGATATATACAAGATATATATTATCACTATTTTATTATTATTATAAGTATTATTATTGTTTGAAGGTAGAAACCGGCAGAGCGCTAGCTCATACATTTATAAAGAAAGAAAACCAACAAAAGCTCGGTAAATTTGCTACCAAGATTGGTGAAGCTTAGAGAAGATAATAGGAGGAGGAAAATTGCAGCACTACGTACCCACATGAATCTTTCTTCAGTTCTCGGACTAGGAGACAGAGCAGAGCAAGAGCAAGAAGAACCGATGAAACTCAGGATGGATAGCGCTAATGAGGATCATATTACATATCAAAAAACTTGAAGATCATCCTTGGCGCTATCCCTCCTGAGCTTAACAGATTCTTCTATACTAAAATATATACATACATCTTCTACCTTATACCATAGCTTTCCAGAAACAAAACAACACCCCTGACATAGGCTGGCTAGATAAACCAACTAAACCGCAAAAGGAAAATCCAGTTAATCGTCACTCTGATAATGTTGGTGAGGGTGAGGGAGTTTAAAAAAAGAGTAAACTGTATTTATAGCAGCTGAGGAGAGAACGTGGGGGAGGGAAACATCAGCTCTTCCTGGATCCATGAGAAGGCTTGACTAACCAAAGAAAACTCTATTATTGTATTGACAATGTCGGAGGGACGGATTTGATATGTATTTTTTTTTTAATCTCATCTTCTTAATGCCTCTGCCGACTAGGATACTAGTGGAAATTGTACATATAACTGTAAATCATCTTTGCCTTCCTCACTAATGGACTATATTTTTGCCATAATTTAATTGTACATTAATTACACTGTTTTTTGTTTTGCTTTATTTGTTTCCTTCTGCTGCTCAATGCCTATAATTCTTTTCCACCCCTTAATGATTACTTCACCGTTTTGGAAAATCTTCTGAGTAATGATTATGATCGTACAAAATATAGTCTTAATCATTTATTTCTTGTCACCAGCAAGAAACACTAGCCATGATGAGGGTGTCTTCATTATGCTTTTTCTCAATTCTAACAGGATCGGTCTCGCTGCCCACCAGTATCTGCTTCCATTGGCTGACTGATTTATAAAAGTCTAAAGGAGTTCGCCAAAACGTGTCTTCATTGCAATCTTTCTCAACTTTGGCTCAATTTTCACTCAGAATTGAACACATTCTCAGATAAGATGTTTCAAAATGAGCCTAATTGCGGCACTTCTCGATACTTGATCGTTACCATCTCCATTAATGAAAAAGAATGTGATTGTAATGCAATATTATGGTGTGGTCTTCTGTCTACTCCACTGAGAGACAGTTTCCTAATTGTTTGGTGTTGCCAAGAGCAACTTTATTAAAATTTGGTAAGTTTCTTGATCTATGACTCAACCTGTTTTCGCTTCAAGTAGTTCTTATCATCAACATTAGCAGTCCCTAATTTAAACATTGCCACTTGCCAAATTCTTTTGGTCACGCCTGCTGTGAGTAGATCATTACACATTCCTAATTTTAAAAATTGGGATAAGGAAGTGAAGGGTAGTTTTGAATGAAGACCCTTACTGTATTAATGAATGTCAATACACATAGTCAAATCAGTTTCATTCTTCCACAGTAAATGATTTTTTAAATTAATAAAATGAAATTTTCGATCTCGATTTGATTGATCCAGAATTTGAAAGGGTTGCATTAACTTGATTAGAGAACAATTTTTTTATATTTTTGATAAGAACAGCATATCTCCAGTTGATCAAACATATGCACTATGTTTCTAATACAAATTTATATAAACTTGCAGATATACAATCTGACAATTTTGCATGCTAAGGTCTGCTTTCCTGAGTCACTCGAATAGGAGTCTCTCATCATACATCTTCATGAAATCATTTCCAGGAACAAAGATACCAATAACAGCCCCTGCTAGATAATAGTAGCATACCACTAGCTAGGCCTAACAGTAAATAGAATGGCTAGAGGAAGCGATATGTAGAGCAGGAAATTAACCAGGCTGAATTGGATAATGGAGATGGAACTGTATGCTGGTAGTGGCAGGGAGTAAAATAGGGCAACAACGGGGTTGCCATTGTAACACTAGCATTTATGGGAAAGGCCCAAACTCGCTGCATGAAGAAGAGCAGGGGGCCAGGCCCATGGATAGTTCATAAGAAAACCTTGGCAGGGCTTAAGGAGCTTTTGAATTGGAAGTTACCTAAGCAGGCCCATACTAGTTGCATGTTGGAAACCCTCTGTGAAGAGGCTGGTTGGCATGTGGAGGATGATGAAACCATTTACGGAAAGGTCAGTGCATGTTTTTTAAGCTATCTCCCTAGGTCCTCTATATTAATGTTTTTGTCGGAACAAAAAAAGGGTTGCTGAACTTCCACTTAATCAACAATCCTTTTTCTTTTCTGCTAAAATATTTTGTTGCAGAAATTAGTGTCACCAATGCCAGGCTCTATGGTTCAGTCAAGCTGCCAAGTGATTGAAGATGGTCCATCATAACATTATTCTACACGCAATAATCATGACTACCCGGACCCTTCTTGTCAGAAAGGCAGTCCAATGAATGCCATGATATCAACTTGATGTTTTCCCTCCCGTTTCAAGTTCCTTGACCCCTTATGTTTGAGAAGGATGCTTCAGTTTCAAACAGGAGCTTGTATGGGTAAATAACTGGCTTTAGGTGGAAGCATAAAGCATAAATTGCTATTTAGCGTTTTCTTTTTCCTGGATGTAAACAAAATACTCAGGTAGGAAAGTAAACACGAAAACAATCAAACACATTTAGTGCTTTTTCCTGGATGAAAATATATAGGTGATTTGGTAGAAAATATGTTATAGGTTAATTATTACTGCATGTTAAATCTGTGTTTCTTTTTCTTCCAGGGAAGATCATTGTATATGGTCAGCTGTACTTTCTATATATATATAAAGGAGGAATATAATTAATTTCAGTTCTTCTAAGCAACCATTTCATTCAACTGTCCAATCGCAATAGAGTTGTCATTCCAGTTCCAGACATAACGAAAGAATTCACAAATAAACTTTTTTTTTCCCATAGCTATCAGTAAAGCTGCTAAAAGAATTTCAATTTTTCATCTACCTTTACAAAAAATGGAATATTAATTCATTCCACACATCAGGCACACCCGGTAAGCACCAATGTATGCAATCAGAGTAGCTTGCTGGGTTTGCCAATTGCTGGGGGCTCAGGGTCTCCCAAAATTTTCTATAGATAGAAGGGTGGCCATCTTTTCGATATTCTGAGAGCTGAGTAATATTGATAACGGATACCTTTGAACCCAAACGGGAAAGCACTTTATCCACCATGCGCATGGTAGGCAAGTCAGAACCACTTCCCCAATAGCTCTCCAAATTGATAGGTGTCATTTGATCATAGCAGTTTCCTTCACTTCCAGCTTCCCACTCTTGACTCCTGATTAATGGCAAAATGTTAGTAAATATAGGCCAAAAATTCTTAAAAGCTTCCTGACCCGAAGATGAAAAGATGAAGAAATCCTTAGAAAGGAAAGCATCCATCTTTTCCAGGCTCTAGGAGGCTGGTAATCGTTAATCCAACGAGACACTTAAATCAACTGTAGTAAATAATTGGGGTTAACATGCCAAGGTCCCAATAGGTAGACCACACTTTTAGGTCGATGCTTCCTTGCAGTATGGTCATAATAACTAGCCACAACAATTAAACTAGGCTTTCTTTTTTAAACTTATAAGAAAACAAACTGGACAGAACATCATGTCAACTCTAGGGGATTGAAGAACACATATGATGCACGTACTAAGATTGCATAATTCATTCAAGGCCAACAATGATTTTCAAGCAAGTAAAATCTAAATAAGAAAATTTACAGTTCCTTCAATTTATAAATTTGTAAGTCCTAAGCTTCAATATTTCCATATAAGCTAGGATATCTGAAAACCCCAGCAAGTGCACTAGAGCATACTAAATTTGATTCTAGACAAGCGAAATATCATGAACCTCTATCTTTCACATAACTCCATGCTATGGCCAGTAGCTCTAGATACTGATAACAGTCCTTTCAGTGGCTCAATGATGCATTATTAGTCTTACGAAATCCTCATCTCTGCTTACTGCCTCTATAGAATGATCTATGGCAATTAAATAAGATTGCAAGCTTTCAACAGGTGACTTGTCTAGATGAGAGAAGTATAAAATAAATTCAGATTAGGGGTAAAGACCCTCACCAGAAATGTGTTGGTGACATTGTAACAAAAAAGACACGTTTCTTCAGGGGAATGACTTTCGA
This sequence comes from Adansonia gregorii, assembly GCA_038382025.1. Classification (NCBI taxonomy): domain Eukaryota; kingdom Viridiplantae; phylum Streptophyta; class Magnoliopsida; order Malvales; family Malvaceae; genus Adansonia; species Adansonia gregorii. The sequence continues at coordinate 2,937,245 of JBBYHO010000022.1, read as the reverse complement.
TGCTACCCACTCTGCCCAAGCTCCCATGGCCAACTTCATGGCTCCTAACCCATCGAGTTCCTCACACACTCCATTTTCCTCAGAACTCCATCTGCAAAAGTTGCAAGTATACTTGGAATTCAATACATCTTTAAAATATATGCATCTTTCGTAAACTATAACCTTTCAGCTATTATACATACAGAAGCTTAACTGGGCCTTGTCTCCACCACAAGTATGAGTTAAAAACTAGTATATCTGCATGTTCCCACTGTGATGAATGCTTAAGTACCGAATCTGGGCGGATAATCCGTTCAGCCAATCTGTGATTCACTGGGTCATCAGAATTAGATTCAACCAGCAGTGGAGCCCAGAGAAATTCCACCGTGGCATTATATTCCTGTAAATGACACGAGAGTAATGATGTATGTGATATCAGATTTCCAAGATCTATCACCTGCTTATAATGTTTCGTCAAGTTCTATTAGTCTCTAGGTAAGCCCTTACCAAAAAAAACTCACAGACAAAATTAATGAAAAACTCAGTCATCATTATATAATACATGCATTTCTTTTTCTTTATATTCAAACTCTTAGAGGATGTTTCCTGGCTTACCTCCGCTCTGAAAATGGTAAGCTGAGCATTTGGAGTCATAGATTTCTTATTTGCTGGGATCACTGACTGTAACAAGCATACCATTGATATCCATTGGCCTCGATTGAGAGAATCCCCAACAAACATTAGCCTCTTCCCTCTCAACTTCTCCCACATTTCAGTCACATTCCATCTATACACCAGAGAATGAAGGAAAAAATCAGTTTCCATTGACGGAAAGTTCCATCATATTAGGCCAAAACATCAATGGGCAGTTTCACTACTCAGAAGAACCATATTCTATTCTTCACATGGTATTAGGTGCGGTGCATCTAATTAATAGCATAATTGGGACAGATCAATAATTGCTCTTGAATTAGTTCAAAGCTATATACCAAGCTACCATCGTTGAAAGCTAGAAGCCTAGAACAAGCAAATCTGGGACTGTGGTCTCGACATATGACGAAAACGACTAAATGAAACAGGATATTACCTCTTCAAATTGCAGTTATGAGGCTGCCATCTCCAATACTGATATTGCAGATCAGACCTTCCATGCTTATGGCATGCCAACTGGTCCGACATATATGGACAGTCAGACTCTTTGTAAAGCGGATACGATTGGTTATCAAAAACCCACTTTCCGGAGAACACATCACAGATCTCTTGGCGTATACTCCTCCGCCGAGCCGATTCTGCATCCGCATCAACCCACTGGATTTTCTTCCCACCATAGTTCCTGGTTGAGTTGCAACTGCTGAATCTATCCAAAACCTCTAAAACCCCACACGAATAAATATCCAAACACCAATTATTCTAACATACCAAAATCATTCCAAAAAAGAAAAGAACTTTTTTGGGTAAAATTCAAAGAAATGAACTTTGACCAAGAAGACCTGTTAAAAAAAGGGGGAAAACAGTAAAGACTGAAGATGGAGAACCACACCTGAAGCTCCTTTTGGAAGATTTGGTTTGACATAAGTAAATGAAGTTTGTTGACTGCTGCGAGTACCGTGATCCGGGCTTTCATGGATTTGTTGAATGCTGAATTCATTGTAGAGAATTGAACAAGTGATGAAAACGAGGAGAAAAACTGCGAGCAAAGGGAAATGGGGTTTCTTTCTGCTCCACCTAGGCGTCGTTGACATGTTGAATGCGCAAAGCCAAAGGCTTTTGCAACAAGCAAGAACCTTGAGCTTCCAATACGGATGCTCCTTAGAGGAAGGCAAAAAAAAGTAAACAGAACGATTTGCCTACTAAAAATAAAAGATTTTAATGTAAGAACAGTGCATTGGGCAACTAATATTTGTAGTAAGAGAAGTCCGTGCAAGGTCATCAGTTCTTAATAAGCTGATTGAGCCAGCTGCAACGAAGGCTGATTGTCCCGCGGGTTGTTGTTGTTTTGATTTGAGCGTTTGATTGGTGATCGATGGGTGGTTGGGTGTATACGTGAGTATTGCATCTAATTGCCCCTTTCCATTTTCACCGACAACGCCAACTCTAATTATTGGCGGTTATGTTGTTTAAAAGATTATAATTTTTTAAGGAATCATAATATCCTAATTATTTTTAATTAACAATTTTTGGTAGTTTAGTAATGCATAAAAA
>JBBYHO010000022.1:2885223-2896894 GCA_038382025.1 Adansonia gregorii | reverse complement strand
ATATATATATATATATATATATATATTTGTTGTATTTGAGATATAAACGTCTCTACCAACTGCTGTTGTCAGCCAACGAGAGATATCTTGTGTAAACACTAACCTCAATTAGATGTTTAATAATAATCTCAAAGATTGCTTTGGTTCTTTTTAATTATCCATCAACTAAATTGCCTTGCGTTGGAGGCCACAAAAGTTGGGATTTCTCACCCTATACCAATTAGCAAAGGGATAACTTTTTGTATACTTTATTAAACATTTCAATATTTAATGCTGTACATACGTAGCTATTGTTCTTCGTAATTACGAGTTTGGAAAGAAAAGAGAGTATATCAAATGCAATTAGGAATTAATTTGAGTTTGACGTAACAAATATATAGATGAAATGATATATTTAGAGTTTTACGATTTTAACTGATGAAAATATATATATATATATATACTTATTAAGGTTGAGTTTAGCCTATAATTATATTAATTTAGGTTCAGGCATTAAATTTCAAAGTTAAATTTTAAAATGTAATAGTAGTACCAGTAATTAATTTCATATCCAAAATTTCACGTATTTAAATGCTGTCGTGCTGTGTTCTTCAGTTCTTTCTAGGTTGTATTGTTTGTGGGCCTAGAGAGATCTGGTTTTGTGCAGAGATGGGCTTAGTTAGTCCATTGAGTGCCTCAGTCAAGCCCCATTTGTTTTTCCGCTCTTAAATATAAAAGCCTTCCTTTGTGAAATGATTGTTTTCGCCTTCCGTCCACCAAATGTGCAGTTGTTGACTCTAAACGTAAAGGTCGTGGCAGTTGACTTTTAAAATTATTATAAATTATATTTTTTATTATTAAGGTATACATATACATATACATATTATGCAGTTGACTTGGCAAATGGGAATGATCAGGCTCAAATTAATGAAATAAATTTGTAATGAAACCTCGGACTGCCAACTCCATAAAATAACTCTCATTCCCTAACATGTATGCAATACTAATAATAACAACAACATTCATTCCAAATTATTATTTGTTATGTATTTATTTATGTATTTATTTATTCCATTCAGTTTACTTTCTTAGGTCTAAAGTGAAGCCAAGCCAACCGTACTATTAAGTCACTTTCGTCAAGCTGTTAAAATCGATAAATTATCACAACTACGATTTTTTTTACCTCATTTTTTTTTGTTAAGATTGATTTTTTATTATCGTGGCTTTACTTTTTCTTTGATATCTTAAACGATAAGCCGATTATTATTTTTTCTTTCTAATTTGTAAAATCTTAATTTATAATTAAATGTTTTCATGCATGGAAAGAAATAAGATTTAATATATAGGATAGGAATTTTCCTGAGAGGTAGCATATGTACTTGTGTGTGTGTGTGTGTGTGTACATAGATCAAAGCAAGAACTCAATTTTTGTACACAAAATTGTTGGAGTACAACTACCAATGTGAATACATCTAAACAGGTTATGGTGTGGGTGGTTAAGGTGGGGGGCTCAAATCCCATGCTCATTCTATTCTGTAATTGAGAGGGTAACATAACATCATTAATTCTGAAAGACCATTCATCGCTAAATTATTGCATTTCTTAGAGAAATTTGTCACAACATTCTCATTGTTTGTCACATAATAATATGCTCTACTTTCGAGCAAAAATATATTATATTATATTGTCAAATTCCATCATAAAATAAAAAGTAGGTCATCAGGAAAATTCAAACCTCCCCTTCCTACGGCAACTGCCCAATATCACCATTGTTCAGTTCATCAATTTTGAGCTAATGACTGAATCGCGATTCGAGTCCCCGCAATCCCAAATTACAATCCTCAGTGCCTAAAACTTTAATCCTTTGACTTTGAAAACTTCAAGTCTTCATTGGGGATTCCTATGATATAATATCTTATTTATCATACTAACCTAACCTTTTACAGCAAAACTTTTTAGCTTCAAAACCCCATGGCTTTCCTTCTCTTCTGCTTTATCTTCTTCCCAGTTTTTGCTCAACCTCAACCCACAAATTTCATCTTCAATAATTTTAATGGAAGAGAATCGAAGCTTACCCTCGAAGAGGGAGCTTCCATTCATAAGGCCAGTGGTGCCCTCAAGCTGACAAACAAATCACGTTATACCATTGGCCATGCGTTCTATCCAGATCCAATACAAATGCTGGACAACAAGTCTTCACTTTCTCCCAAGGCTGCTTCTTTCAGCACAACTTTCGTGTTAGCTATCGTTCCTCCACGCTCAGGGCGAGGAGGCCATGGCCTTGCTTTCACATTATCCCCTTCCAAGCAGTTCCCTGGAGCTCAGCCGGGGCATTACATGGGAATATTCAACTCGGAGACCGATGGTTTGGCCTCCAACCATATTTTTGCTGTGGAATTCGATACTGTCAACGGAATAAACGACGTTTCAGACAGAGAAGGAAATCATATTGGGATTAACAATAACAGCATGCATTCGGAAAAGTCAGAACCAGCCTCTTACTATGCCGGTAACACAGACCGAAAGGAAGATATGACACTGGAGAGCGGTGATCCCATCCAGGTCTGGATAGATTATGATGGAAGTTTTGTGAATGTTACAATCTCTCCCTTGAATCGAGAGAAACCCTCAAAGCCTCTCATTTTCTATCCTATTGACTTGACACCTATTGTTCAGGAAACCATGTACGTTGGGTTTTCTGCATCTACAGGGGAAAAGTCAAGCTCCCATTTCATCTTAGGATGGAGTTTCTCGACGAATGGATCAGCGCCCCAACTCAATATTTCCCAACTTCCTGTGCCACCATCAAAAGAAAAGGATGGATCTTCTTTTGATCCTCAAGTCATTGGTCTTATTGTTGCTTTATCCACCGTGACTGTTTTATTAGTGGGAATATTGATCTATTTTACGTTGTACAAAAGGACTGCCAAGTCTGAGGATCTTGAAGATTGGGAATTAGATTGTCCTCACCGGTTCCAATACAAGGATCTTTATTCAGCAACTAGGGGTTTCAAACAGAGTGAGATTATTGGAGTTGGAGGATTTGGTGCAGTCTACAAAGGTGTCTTGCCAACAACTGGAACTGAAGTTGCTGTTAAAAAGGTAACTCACAGTTCAATCCAAGGTCTGAGAGAATTCGCAGCGGAGATCGAAAGCTTAGGAAGATTAAGGCACAAAAATTTGGTTTATCTCCAAGGATGGTGTAAGAGAAAGAATGATCTTCTTCTGATCTATGATTACATTCCGAACGGAAGCCTTCATTCCCTCCTCTTCAATCAGAAACAAGCCTTTGTGTTAAGCTGGGAACAAAGATTCAATATCATTAAGGGCATTGCTGCTGGACTACTATATATGCATGAAGAATGGGAGTGGGTTGTAATCCACAGAGACGTGAAGTCTAGCAATGTCCTAATAGATGCTGACATGAATGCGCGGTTGGGGGACTTTGGTCTTGCAAGGTTGTACGATCATGGTGCAGATTCGCACACTACAAACATTGTGGGCACAATTGGGTATATTGCACCTGAATTGGCTCGCAATGGTAAGGCTTCTACTAGCTCAGACGTTTTTGCGTATGGGGTTTTGCTCCTTGAAGTAGTTTCTGGGAGAAAGCCAGTTGATACAAGAAACTTCTTCTTAGTAGATTGGGTGATAGAGTGCCACGAAATGGGTCAAATTCTAGATGCAATGGACCCTAAGTTGAACTCGAATTATGTGATCGAAGAGGTGAAGTTGGCTCTGCTGTTGGGTCTTCTTTGTTCCCACCCAAAGCCCGAAGTTAGGCCTAGCATGAGAAAAGTTGTGCGGTACCTAAACGGGGATGGACATCTTCCTTCCATTGATAACTGGGATTCGTTTGATTCTAGAGAAGGAACGCACTCAAAGTTCTTGGAAATAGTTTCTTCTGATAGCATCACAAAACCTCAACTCTCATCTTCCACCGGTGGCATCTCTTTCACATCCATCATGAGCACTGGCAGATAGATCCAGGATTCAGACCTTTTTTCCCCCTTTTCTGACTCTTAATTTGTAAAAGTAGAAACTTGAATTAGCATGTATCAGTCAATCTTTAATACTTAAATCTTAACGTGTTACCGTCCACTAAATATGATTTCAATTTTTTAAAAAACTAATATATATATATATATATATCTTTCAATAGCGTTGGAGTTAAATAATAATTTTACGTCGATTAGTTAATGATATAGATTGTGATTTATAAAGTAAAAGTCATTCTTCTTTTATCGAGATATCTTTTTCAAAAGATAAAACTATAAGAATAATTTGTGCATTACTCTAAAACAGATAATATCTAACAGCGGGTGCAGATTGATAATCTTTACGTCAACAATGATACCGCTTGTGAGAACCAACAAACCATAAACTCATAATCGAAATCTTATTTAGGCATATAAACAAGTAACACTATGTAACTATTTAAACATGCTCACTTCATTTACGACTTACATAGTCATAACTTACTATTCAATCTACGATTAAACTTATCTACTCGACTTATACAATCCACATTTTTGCCTAGGGCTAGTGTTAAGATAAGACAATAATTTCATATCGATTAACCAAGGATATGAATTCTAACTTATAAAGTAAAAGTTTGTGCATTGCTTTAAAGCGAACAATATCTCACAACAAGCACAATTTCACAATCCTTGCAACAACAAATAATTTGAATTCAACTGTTTCAGCCTCTCCTTTTTAATCCTTTCCATCATTTTTTTTTGTGGGCCAGGGGGGGTTTGAAATATTCATAAGAAGAAATAGTCTAATTTGATAGTACCTGAAATCCAATTAGTGGGATGGATACTGGCTCAAACTCAGGATTTAGAACTATCATCTAGGAAGATTTCTGTAGGATTTAACTTATGGCAAAGGCATGGTGAACATATATTGAGACTCTCTTTATGCACTTGGAAAACCGACTACAAGTATTTGACAATAAAACAACTCTCCATTTCAGGAATAAATGAACTCCATTGATTTTCTTCTTTTCTTTTTGATTTGTCAAAGTTTGGGGACCAAGGGTTAGCTCTATAGAAAAGAGAAGAGATTAGTATAAAACAATCATTTTCAGAGACTTGGGTCTCTCGTTTTCATATTAAAAATGGGATAACCAAATTTAAGAGAGGATTATTGAGAGAATAACTGTTTTCTCACTTAACAGAGGGGAAAAAAAAAAAAAAAAAAAAAAAAAAAACTCCAAACAAATGTTGGCCGCAGTTTTTGGGTTGGGAGAAAAGTGCTTTCAAACTTTTGGCCCAAGTCATCCAACTCTCTTTCAGAAACACTGCCTAAAGGTAAAGGTCTTTCGTCATCAAATCAAATACTCAAGTTGATTGGAGTGGCTAGCTAGAATTTGATCTCAGAAATCGCATGATAAAATAGTCAAAGCACCCTAGAAGAAGTGAAAAATCAAGACAATCTATACCGCGGAAATTTTCAACATCACTTCCTTCCCATTTTCATGGATGTGCTCTAATCACCAAGACCCAGAGGTATCACCATTTATTACCCCAATTTGGCCTCTCCTACACGGCATTTTCTTTGATTTTGTGAATCTTGAAGTTTCTCACGTCGCTTGTCTATATTTCTTGTTAGCATCCTCATTTCCTCTTAAGCTATAACTTGATTTGTACCTTTCGTGATTAATAACGATCTTGCTGTTCTTAGAGTCTACGGCCTTAACAGCTTTTCTTTATACGGGTGCAACAGGAACTGGAACATAAAGAAAGAAATTTGTTAAATATATATAACAAATAGCATGGTCTAGCGGGTCTCAAATATAACTGTAAACTGTTTGAATTGAAAGAAATCCATTTTTAAAGGATAATTTCAAGCTCCAACAACAATACAACAATCAGGATGAGAAAAGTTAGAATACGTAAAAAGGTATAGCTAAAAAGCCAACATAGTGTTTAAAAAAAAATCTATAGACTTTATAGATTTAATCTGCAGTTTCATTTACATTATTCTTTTGACTGTAGCATTGGCAGGCAACGCCCCTTTATGACTAATATATAAGGGCAGTCGCAGCATCAGTCGCAGCCTCAACTATTTGATATCATTCATTGCCCCAATCTTTAACACACAAAACAAATATTTACAGACTTTGTCCTTTTCCCCTTTTCTCATTTTCCACTAAACCAAACACCTTCCTTTTAAGTTCCATCTTCCCAAAGGCCGTGGTGGTGCTTCTGAATTTCGGAGAGGTCCAAAAATAATGGTGTCTTCCCTGGTAGTTGAACAGAGATATTTGAAAGAAAAAATGGTTACAAAAATCAAGTTGCCCAAGTAGCCGTTGAAGAGAGGAAATGATTATGGGGATCCGATCGACTTTCTGACTACTGTTCTTTAACCTGCTCACGAACTTTATTATATAGCTCAAAATTATCCGTATGGTTGGGATCAAGACATAGGGCTGCCTCACAGTCTCTAACAGCGGATACATAATCACCCATTGAATCATGGAAAGCAGCTCGAAGATGCAGTAGCTGCAGGTCTGGCTTGAAAGCTAATGCTTTAGTGAGCTCTGCTATCGCTTCATTTTCTCTGTGATCATCCATTAGAACTGGAAAGGCAGAAACTTTATGTTAGAGGCTAAACAAAGTTAACGCTCGTCAAGTAAATATGTTCTCAGTGTTCAGGAACAAACTACAATCACAGCATTAACGATTGAGGACAAATAACAAGCAACACTCTAAGTCTAAACCTAAATTTCATACTGATCAAATATAGCAAAAAACAAGGAATCAACTTCTTAGTTGTGGTCAATAATTCTTTTTTATTGTATTTCCTTTCTGATTGATAACAATCGAACATTTTACAGGATAGATCACTATTAATAACATTTATATTAACATAATTTAACAGAAGTACTCGTCATCTATGCACCTCAGTATCAAGATGGATAACCTTTTGCCAAATGCCAGATAAGCAAAGCACAACAAAGTGCAAATGAAATTTCTTCATTTATTCCTTAAATCTTAGAATTGGGAGCCAGATGCTTATGGACCAAGAAAAAATCTGAGCAAATAAAACTGTTTCCACATAGGAACAAATTTTACTCTTACAGCATGAATGATCAAGGCTTCCATATCACCAAAGACACAATATTGAAACAATGAGCTGGCAACAGATGGAAACTGAGGGCATAAAAGAAGATAAAACAAGATCTAAAACCACGGTAAATTAATTCACTCAACCTACAAATAGATCTTGAAAGAACTAATTGTTTATTGAGTTGGGGCTCACAGTTACAGCCAATGGCAATCTAAAAACATAAAAGTCACAGTACAATGCAGTTATGCAATGCCTAACGAAAATCGAAGTTGAAAAAAGCAATTTCCACAAACAAAATTATTGGTAGAAAAAAAAATGTGGTCATGGAATTTACCTGCTGCCCTATATCTGTATGGATATGTCCTCAAGGGATCTAATCGTGTTGCCATAATAAGATCACTCTCTGCCATGTCACGGTCACAATATTCTGATCGCTTCTCATAAGCTGAAGCATTGTTGCGTGCCTTCTCTATCAGTTTTGTCATCTCATCATATGCAGCTTTACGCTGATCTTTGAGATGAAATACCCGTGCTAGACCCTGATGTGCTCGCGTATGCTTGATGTTGAGTGCATTCATATAGCAATCAGCAGCAAGATCTAGCTTTTCACAATCTACATACACGCTGCCTAAATTATTCAATGCCTGCAGAATTGCAGAACCACTCAGAACCAATTCATCACACTAACATAGTTAAAACTGCTCAGAAAGTACTTACCTGTCCTTTCCGAAGGCCATCTGAAGGGCATCTAAGAGCTTCTTCCAGAAGTTGGATAACATGTACCGAGGACTCTTTATCAAGACTGGAATCTGCTAAAGCATATGCTTTAAGGAAGAATGCTTCAAAGGATCTCTGGATGGAGATTGACTCCTCTGCCTTAGCTAGGGCTTCCTCACGGTGGCCAGTGTCATACAATATCCATCCTTCATAGACAAGCCTTTCGTGCTCTGAAATAGAATGATTTCTAGCCAACCTTAGACTATGCATTGCAGCCTTTTGACAGCTTAACCTATAATATTCAGTAACAGCAAAATGCTTAGAACAGATAGAATACCAAGGTAAGCACAATATTGCATTCGATCAATGTTTGAATTTAAGTAAATTAGCGTAGAAAGACTCATTATTTGAATCAATGCCATTGAGAAACAGCATCAAGTGCCCTTGTGAAAAATGGCACGTTATATGATCATAATTGACATGTACAACCTAGTACAAGATTGATAAAGGAGAGTTAACATGTCAAATATGGGTTACTTTCATAACCAAGAAAGATGCGCTATCGACAAAAATAAACTGCACTAATACTAGGAAGCAAGTTAGGAATGAATTTCCACCTTTTAACATAGAACATGTTAAGGCAAATAGCCATTTGAAGTAGGAGGGGATGGAGGTTGTTTTACTACACATCTCCCAATACAAGTAACTTAACTGTGCACATAATGATGAGTCAAATTTCCACAAGATATACCATATGATATCACCACGATGACCACGCAGGCTGAATTTTCTCAACAGTATGCTTATTTGCATGTCATATATATTTTACTTTATTTAATTGTCTGTAGTTAATACAGGATCCACCGTGCCTTTAAATGGTCAGATACCTACATCTGAAAATAATACAAAAGAAAAAATCGCTTGGCTTATCATAAACTCACAATGTTAACCTTAGATATAAGATCCAAAAGGAAAAGGAACAATCATAATCAACAAGGGCATGAAGTAGCTGATCTTCACAACAGTGCATTAAAAGCTAGTTCTTCCATAGAGCTAAAAACAAATTTTAAACTTTCGAAAAGAATCCATACTGAAAATTCCATTCAACAGAAACAGCGAAAGTACATTTTATTCAACCAGTGAAAGAGTATGTCATGTTACCTTAAAAGGAGGAGAGACTGCCTAAACCATAGGAGGCTCTTTCCAGGGTCATTTGCCAACATTTGGTGTACAACAGCTAGGGAACCAATATCATCAACAGAAGACCAGCGGTCATACAATTGCATCCAGCAATCAGCCTGATTCCACTGCTGCAAAAGAGGACACAGAAGCTCCACCAAGTGGTCACCATGCATTTTTCCATGAAACATCATGTAATTTGGTTCTAAAGTCAGAAGCGCCCGGACATCTCTAAGAGCTCCCTCATAATCTTCCATGGCAATTGAAATCCAGGCCCGCAACTCAAGGCAGTCAGGAGATACCTTGAAACTGATTATTTTATTAATTTCAGAAATGGCAGCTCCAATCTTATCTTCCTCCAACAATGAAACAGCCCGGTACTTGTAAGGAAAAGAAAGGGTCGGATCCAAATCTGTGGCCATTTCTAAATCCAACATCTTATCCTTCCCAAAACAGTACAGAGAACGTTCCTGATACATCCACCCGACCGGCTTATAATCTGAAATGAGAGAGTTAATCAGCTTGTATGCTGAATACTTCTGGCCACGTTTGAACTTGGCCCTTGCAACACCGACTAATGAATATATATGACCAGATTCAAAAGCTGCCTCAAACCAACTTTGAGCATCTTTGTACTCTTTTCTCTCAAGCATCACAACACCTAACTGATGATAAGCAAGTTGTTTCTCCCAACTTTCTGTTGCACACTCTGTCAATCTCTCTAGAAGCATCACAGTAGTGTTAGATTTCATATCTTCCTCCATTGCAATCTGGCTCAAAAAGAAATACAATAAAAAGGAAGCATGCCCAACTTCACCCAATCTTTCCCTTGCATCCGAACTACAAAAGAATTTCATTACAGTAGGACTGTGCATCGAATTTGGGAGCTCCCGCAAGAAGACCTGCAAGCAAGCTGCCACAAGAAGATACGCATTTTCCTCCAACCCATATTCAATTAACAACAGTGCCTGTTCCATGTCATTTACTGAAGATGCTAAATAAGCATCACAAGTAGACTTTAAATTGTCGCAACAAAACCTATTTGAGAAAGAAAGAAGCTCCATAATAATTCGTGGATCAAAAGAATCTAATCTTTTTGTCCTGCTATAGAACTCAACAGCTCTCATTCCTTCTACAGAAATACCATTCTGGGTAAAATTTATCCTCTCTCTTCTTGACTCCCTGAAACCACCATACAACATTGTCCTAAATGGTGCTGATAATGAAGCAAAATTGGAACGTGTACACCTAATCTCATCATCTCCAATACAAAACGACATATCCCCATCATCATCAGAAGTGGAACATTCCTCATCCTCAATTGAAGAATCATCCTCAAATTCCCCTTGAGGAGTCCTAGAACAAATGCAAGGATCATAAATAGATTCCGGATTATAACCAGCTACCAAGGCAGCCTTAGGGCACTCAACGTTTCTTCCACAACAATCCATTGAATATGTGCCAACAAGCTCATCCTCCCTCCTCTCATATCTCAACCACGCTGCTAAGACAATCTTGGAATGCACATCGACAGCATGTTGCCTGGCAGACCAAAGGGCCCGCCTGAACAGTTTCGGATCAGATAAGCCTCTAAAAATTGCACATTGCTCAAGATATATTCTTGATTTCTCAAACTGAGGAGACTTTTCAATTCTACGATAGGCATCAGCTAGAGTTTCGATAAAATCAACGAACTTTAGGCATGACTCAATGTGGGGCTCAAGGAGATCGGAGACAGGGAGACCATAAGGAAGCAGGGTTTCAGTTATAACGGCAGGGGACACGTTAGGAGCTTGGTAATTTTGACTCGATTTAAATCGAATCGAATTAACTCTAAGATGGTCTTGAATTTGGTGGCAGAGTTTTTCACCGACTCCTCCAGCACCGCCGGCGGCGTTAAGCGCATAAACTTGCGTGCCTTTACATCCATCTATATGCTTTAAACTACGCACTGTGGTGAAAATATTTTGCTGCATCTTTGTTCTCTTCAAAGAAGCAAAGGAAAGAGTTTTTCCAACGGTACAAAAGATAAAAACTTCAACAAATTTCCAGATCCCCACCCCCCCCCCAAAAGGAACAAATTGAAGATCTGCTGATATAAACGAGATGGATATTGAAGAAATGAAATGAATGAGAACAAATTTACCTAAAAGAAAGAGAGAGAGAGAGAGAGAGAGAGAGAGAGCAAATTTACGTGCAAAGCACCACAGCTCAGAGAATAACAGTGCCTGGGAACACGATGGTGATGCAGGGCCAATGGGTTACTAGAGAAAAGGCAGTTTTTGCCTCTCTGTCTCCCCTTTTATGATCCTTGTTGCGTCTCTTTTTTTCTTTTTTGATTTTCAGGAGAAAATTGAGAGAAAGTGGAAAGGAAAAAAAATGGAAATGGAGAGGTGTTTTTAGGAAGAAAGAAATAATCACGTCAGCGGCCAACCAGACGTGTGAGAAGGGTGGAGGTGGCCGTCGAAACGGCCTCTCTCTATCTGTTTTCCCCCTCTGTCTTTCAATCACCTCTGTCTGAATTTTTTTTTTTTGTCTGTTTCTCCAAATTTGAAGGGAGTTGAGTATTGTTAGTTTAGCTCTAACTTTTTCTTTTCTACGTGTAAGAAAATTCTAGTACAATACAATGTCCCTAAGCCAGACAAATTTCTCTCTCTGGTCCAAGGTTAAACCTTGCCTGAAACAGGAATAATTGTGTGTATTTATGTCAAAGACAATT
>JBBYHO010000022.1:2840548-2865604 GCA_038382025.1 Adansonia gregorii | reverse complement strand
AATTGATGAAGGTTTTAGTTGCAATTCAACAAAGGCATCCTTATTCATTTGGTGATAAATGTGTCCTTCAACCTGTCATTGATTTCTGTTTAAATAAGATTACAGATCCTGAGCCAGATATGTTATCCTTTGCACAATTCCTGATTAAGTGTATGGTAATGGTAAAAAGTGTATTGGAATGTAAAGAATATAAAGCAAGTCTTACTGGACGGGTTATGGATGAGAATGGTGTTACAGTAGAGCAGATGAAGAAGAACTTTTCTAATGCAGTTGCTGGAGTTTTGACTTCCCTTCTGCCTAATGAACGGATAGTACTTTTATGCAACATGTTAATAAGGAGGTAATTACCCTCTCACCTCTGCCTGTCTTTATCAGTTTGTATTTTGTCTGTTGTCCGGTATGATTTTTATTCTTCATCCTCTACTCAACCAATCTTGTGGGGCAGGAAAGAGGAAAAATAATTTAGAAAATCATGGTTAGAATTAATATTTTTCAATTATTGTTTGCATGTTCTTTCATCTGTCCTAATTAATGTATTAACAGGTATTTTGTTCTGAACGCAAGTGATTTGGAGGAATGGTATGAGAACCCCGAGGCTTTTCATCATGAGCAGGATATGGTTCAGTGGACAGAGAAACTGAGGCCTTGTGCGGAGGCTTTATATATTGTGTTGTTTGAAAACCACAGTCAAGTATGTGGTAATTAAATACAGATCATTTAGTATGTTATTGGTTACGGTTTTTTTTGGTCAGCAGCTGTTTGATATAGATACATGTACGCTTATTCGGATTTCATTATATTTAGCTGCTAGCTCCTATTGTGGTGTCCATCCTTCAAGAGGCGATGAATGGTTGCCCAACTTTGGTGACTGAAATTACTCCAGGATTACTTCTTAAAGACGCTGCCTACGGTGCTGCTGCATATGTATATTATGAGCTCTCAAATTACCTGAGCTTCAAAGATTGGTATGCCCATGCTCCAATACGCAATGTTTGGCGTGTAGTTGCTTGATAATTTTGCTGTGTTTATACTCGCTCTACCCATGGTTTGGGGTGGTTTTTTATTCTCTTTCCGGGTGCAGCATTGAGGGGTCTTGGTATATCCACTATTCCATATTTTATCAGATAACAATCCAAGCAAAGTAGGAACATTATTTAGTTGCTTCTTTTTTAATTTATCCCTTGGTTCAGTGGTATGATGAAATATCTTTCCTTTTTTCCTGAAAAATCCTGGATCGCAGGTTTAATGGTGCTTTATCCCTTGAACTTTCTAATGATCATCCAAATATGCGTATCATCCATCGGAAAGTTGCACTAATATTGGGACAATGGGTTTCTGAGGTAAACATAATAACCGTCTACAGGTCTTATCCATATGTTCTCTGATAGTTCTTTCTTGTGAACTATATGTGTGTGTTTGTTTGCATGCTGCTGCAATATGTTGGGGCTTCCATCTGTACAGCATTATGGTGACTGATAGTTTCAAAAGCTTGTACAATCAACGTTGAATCTTTAGCTCCTACGATATGATGGTTGCTAACTTTTCACATCAGATGTGGTATCTTTAATTGAGTCTTGAAGTTTGTTTCCCTTATGGAAGAAACTAGTGATTCAGGGCAAACCATAAATCTAAAATCCTTTGGCACCTGATCATGTTCCATTTGCAGCAACACTAGAATATAGGGTACAAAAATCAAAGGCTGTGTTTGAATAAGTGCCACTAGGAATAGGCTCTGATATGTTGTGCGTTGGATGAGTGATTTTGACATGAACTTATATCAAGAATTGAGGAATCTGTTTTATGTCTTAATAGTAGAAATATGATGCCTCAGGAGTCTGGAATTTGCAATGTCAGTGTTATACTGTGCAGCAGGAAATTAGTCTTAAATGATTGTTTTCTGATGTTTGCATTCCTGCAGATTAAGGACGACACAAAAAGAGCAGTATATTGTGCCTTGATACAGTTGCTACAGGACAAAGACCTGTCTGTGAGGGTATGTTCTATAAGTGGCTTTTCCTTTTGCATCATGTCTCCCTGCTTTTCTCTCTGTCCCTTTATAATAATATATTTATGAAGGTTATTGTACTGTGCTCACTATTTTGTGTATTGTTGTTTTAGCTGGCAGCCTGCAGATCATTGTGTTTAAATGTTGAAGATGCAAACTTTTCAGAGAAAGATTTTTCTGATCTACTTCCTGTTTGTTGGGTTTCATGTTTTAATTTGGTCAAAGAAGTTCAAGAGTTTGATTCAAAGGTAATTCTGCTGTTGCTTGTTTTTGATGTTCACTCCTTGCTTAGGCTTTCTTTCTACCCTTTCTTTTTTTCTAGAAAAGGGGATTTATGTACCTTCCTGGATGTTGGAAAGTTTCAGGAATCTATATGCAGAGCTTTAGAATTTCCCTCATTCACGTACAGCATCGGATAATAAAGTTGAATAGATGTGGATATTACTTGAAAACTTTTTGTACTGATGTGCTTTGCCCATCCCTACTTAAGATAGTAATCATCATGATTCATAGTAGTAAATTTAGGTTATCAAATATAAGATGCAAATTCTAGTTTTGGGGGAGTCTGTCTAGATTTAAATGAGTCTTTGTTTGTGTTTCTATTTGTGCATGCACATGCATATGTAACTGTGTATATTCCTGACATTCAATTTGCATGTTGTTGCTTTTCACATAAATTTCAGGTCCAGGTTTTAAATTTGATTTCTGTTCTTCTGGGCCATGTCAATGAAGTCATCCCATATGCTAACAACTTGATGCAGTTTTTCCAGACGGTATTCTTGTCACTGCTTTACCTTCTTCTCTGAAAGTTACATGTTTGCTTTCATATGCTTGGCTTGACAATATAAGTATCATGGAGTTTTACAAGAAGTGTGTTCTAATCAGTAGTTGACTGCAACACTAAAATATATGATTAGTATGCCGAGCAAAATTTGAGTGTAAATGGATTAATTAACTTGGCTAGACATGTCATAGACTGTACTTATCTGCTGTTTTTCTAACCTCTCAATATGAAAAGGTTTGGGAGGAATCTTCTGGTGAAAGCCTTCTACAGATACAGCTTCTTATTGCTTTGCGGAACTTTGTTGTTGCACTTGGATCTCAATCACCTAGTTGCTACGCTATCCTCCTGGCCATTCTTCAAAAGGGGATTGATATAAATGGCCCTGATGAACTCAATCTTCTGGAGGATAGCATGCTGGTTAGACTACTGCCCAAAAATTTGATTATTTATCTGGCTGCCTTTACCTTAAATACTTGTGCTTAATGTTCTCATATCTGCAGTTGTGGGAAGCTACACTTTCTCATGCACCTGCAATGGTGCCTCAACTCTTAGCATATTTCCCATGTCTGGTGGAAATATTGGAAAGAAATTTCGACCAGTTACAGGTTAGACTTCTTGAATCATTTTTGTCGGTGTTAGGTCAGAGCTTTCATTCCTCTTTTTGTAGTGATTCGCCAAGGAAGTAGGATTGTCTACCTATTGCATTTAGTGCTTTAGGCTTTGACATTGTTATAAATCATTTTTTGCTGCTCATCCACCTGCCTCTCTCTCTCTCTCTCTCTCTCTCTCTTATATTGATCTGAATATTTTGCAGGTTGCTGTTGATATTACTGAAGGCTACATCATTTTGGGTGGAAGAGAATTTCTTAGTATGCATGCTTCAAGTGTGGCTAAACTTCTAGATCTCATTGTGGGAAATGTCAATGACAGAGGGCTGCTTTCAATTCTTCCTGTAATTGACCTTCTAATACAGGTATCATACTGTAAATTTTCAGGGCAGTGACATCATATTAAATTGGCTGAATTTTAAAGAAGCCAACAGCATTGTGTGTATAGTGATTTTTTTTATGCCACCTAATATCCATGGGAAAAGTTTTAATAATGAATACAAACATGACCACAAGCGTACCATTGCCATGGATGCTTACAGCTCTTTATTTCCTTATACAAGTTTGTCATTGTATACTTATCTTGGGGATAACACGTACTGGCTATCCTACTTATATGTCTTGCCTAGAAACCATTACATCCTGTGATGTGAAATCTTTGATGTTAAAAAATACCTACTTTCATCTCCTCTATCTTGACAATCCTAGCAAATGCTTTCTTACATATTCATGATTTAAAGAGAGTGCCAATTGTTTCTGTATCAATTTTGCTCTTAGAAAACATCAATTCACGTTATTTGACAGTATATGATCAAATTATAATGGACGGTCCTAGAAAGAAAAGTCTTACTCAAGTATATGCATAACAGCTGCAGTCAATAACATACATGATGGAAAAATTACATGAGATGC
Organism: Adansonia gregorii; assembly: GCA_038382025.1. Lineage (NCBI taxonomy): Eukaryota > Viridiplantae > Streptophyta > Magnoliopsida > Malvales > Malvaceae > Adansonia > Adansonia gregorii. The sequence goes on along the minus strand of JBBYHO010000022.1, from coordinate 2,861,295 downwards.
AGGAGTGCTTCAGTTTGTATATATGAAATGAGTATTTCCCACTGGGCTTTTGCATCTTTAATTTTACTTGTGTTTCATGCATAGGATGACTATTTCTTAAATTGCTAAAAGATCAAATGAAGTTGTTTGATATCTTAGGGTGATAGAATTGTTCACTGTAGGTTTAAAATCATTAAAACGGTTTGGACCTGAGAAATCCCGATGGTTGTAGTAACTGTTCATTTTTTTTTTTGCTATTTTGTAGTGTTTCCCCATGGAAATGCCACCATTAATTAGCAGTACTTTACAAGTAAGCATGATTCCTTACCTGCTGAGATCTTTTATCATTCATGTTCTCAGTTATATTTGCCATGATATATGCCTTTTTGTGACATCTAATTCTTGTTATGCCTTGTTAAATGTTGGCAGAAACTAGTTGTTATTTGCTTGAGTGGAGGAGATGATGGTGATCCTTCAAAGACAGCTGTTAAAGCATCTTCAGCTGCTATCCTAGCAAGGATTTTGGTGATGAATACCAACTATCTTGCACAGCTAACATCAGAACCTTCTCTTTCTTCACTTCTGCAGCAGACTGGTGTAGCTGTTGAAGATAATATTCTTCTTTGTCTGGTTGACATATGGCTCGACAAGGTTAGTAGAAAATATATCTTTATGGAGCAGACAATGAAAGTTAAAGTACTACTCTCGGTTATTGTTCTGAGCTGTGGACATTGATGATTTGACTCAGGAAAAATCAAAGAAAAAAACTACCCTGGTTTTTTTTTTTTCCTTTTATTTTAACTATCTAGAGGCTTTATGCTTTCAGTTAGTATTGTGAAATGGGTAACTGGAGTCGGTCTGGCAGACTTCTTCAGGTTAATTTTTGCTTTTATCATTATCTTGGCATGGATATACAGGTAGACAATGTATCTTCACCCCAGAAGAAAACGTTTGGCCTAGGACTTTCCATAATTTTGACTTTAAGGCTGCCTCAAGTTCTAGACAGACTTGATCAGATATTAAGGTATGAGCTCAATCTTGATTTTGATGCACATCTAAAACCAAGCATTGGATAACATTTAATATGTGCAATAATGATCAACTTTATGCAGTGTCTGCACTAGTGTAATTTTGGGGGGGACTGATGACTTAAGTGAGGAAGTTTCAAGGTTACACACAGAAAACTTTGTATCATAAAATTTGATTGGTGGATATTTGCATCAGAGATTCTTAACCATTTTCATTCTTAATTTTAATTGCAGTCGTGATACCATGAGCCCTAGCCACTCTTGTGGCGAGGGTTCACTTCCTAGTAAGGAGTTAAGGAGAAGACAGGTTAACATTTTTTAGTTAAATCATGTGCCAACTTGGCATATTTATTTTTATTTATTTATTTATTTATGATGGATTGTGGTTTTTTCATCATTCAGATCAAGTTCTCAGACCCGATCAACCAATTGTCATTGGAAAACTTAGTGAGAGAAAATCTTCAAACATGTGCTGCACTTCATGGAGAGTCATTTAATTCTGCTATTGGTAGAATGCATCCTGCAGCTTTTACACAGTTGAAGCAGGCGCTGAAGATGCCGTAGGCCAACCCTGATATACTTTTTATCGACTGAGGTCTTTTTTTCTGGGCTATTGTTTCTAATTTTCCAAAGATTGAGAAAAACTATTTGGGTAGGATTTTTAATCCTCTTAAATACCCTCTTTACCATTTCTTTTAACTGTAATTAGGGATTTTACTTCGGTTGCCTGTAAATTTAGAAAACAAAATATCTGCATCTAATCTTATTTGTTTTATTCCAGGTGACATTCGTGCTTTTGCTTTTCTTGAGGTGGGTTTGGTGGTTCCCGCATTCTTTTGCATTTTTCTTATATGGCTGCATGGATGAGTTGTTGATTTATTCATGTGTTAAATTTTGCCGCATTTGCTACATGGAGCAACGAGTAAACTTTGTTAATAGCTTTGCTGATCCTTCCCTGCCTGAGTGCCTGTCATGACAAGGGTTAAGGCGTTGGGTTCATGGGATGTCATTTACTTGCGAGTGGAAATGAAAATTTTCTAGGGAAAAAAAAAAAGAAGAAAATTAAATTACTGATGTCTTTGCAGTTTTTTGGGCCTCAATGAATTCGAATTTCCGTAAGCATTTTTTAGTGTATATATATATATATATATATTACAGTTGTAAAAAGGGAAAACAAATATTCACAAATTTGGTACTCGTATTTTGTAATACATTTAAGTATTTAAAATAATTTTATTGATATCTTTGAAAATTCATGAGTTCTATACACCAAAAAGTAGTCTCTCCAGATTCAAAAACTGTACTCCCATCTTATTACTAGTCGAATTGATCGAAAGAAAATTTGAAGCTGTGATAGAATGCCACCTAAGAATAAATAAAAATCTTATCCAATTGCTGCAAGCTTCTGCTTTTCAGCGTCCGCCATCTTAACTGTCTATTTCTTCGGAACTGAATTTTCAATGCGAGAAACAAATATAACGCCACCAATACCACATGAAACAAACAAAATATAAAAACATTCATCAGCCCTTCAAAACCAAATCAACCATCGGAATCAATAGCCAAAAAACCATCCCAGTAGAAAAATAAACAAACGGTCCCATCCAAAGGTTCCAATACAATTTGATTGTTCTCTGAACGCTGGGGGAAATCCAGTGTGTATGATAAGCTTCATTTAAGCATAGAAGCTCTATGCTTTTGTAGCAGGCTCATCATCTTTCTTATCTTCCTCTGTTTTTGCTTTCTCTTCGGCGGCTTCCTTATCCTCGGAGGCAGCAGCGGCCTCTTCTACTTGCTTTTTCCCATCATTTTTACTTTCTCCAACATTCAACTTCTCAAGGAGATCAGCGGTGACTGCGGCATCTTTGTTTTCTTCTTTCTTTCCTTGACTTTCGGCAACCTCTTGAACCATCTCCATGAAAGACTTGCAATCTGAAACATAGACACGACCTATGTCACTCAAGCTTAGATAGTTGTGCACTAAAATTAGCACGTGTTCTTTAATTGCATACATAGACTGTTTTCCCACATTCACAGTTACACTAGTATATCATTGCACTGATTTGATCACAAAGATATCAGAACTTAGAAATGGAGATTTGTAGAAAAACTCCCTTGCAATCTAAAAGATGCTGCAGACTATTCAAATTCCAACCCTCCAAATACCCACAAGCCAGGAACACTCAGACATGCACATGAACAAGGGGGGAAGAACATGGACGAAAGAGAGTAATGATCTCTTGAATTCTTTCCCAAAATCCATAATGAAGATAAAAAATCGTCAAGAAAAATAAAAATAACACGGTAAATATGGATTATGTTTTGCCTTTTTCTAGTTATTGAGTTTGTTATCATCTTTCCTAGTTTACCAAGCAACTGCATTTACTTTGTTTACTTTTCCTTTAGTTAGTTTAGCAAAGGTTACTAAAGGGCGCTTTCTTCCCATATCCGACACTCCAAAGCAATTTCCTATACATAAGTCAAATTGTTATCTACAATCAGACAATAATTTGAATACCCTAAAATGAAACCTATTAGTATTAGAATTTTAAGAGCCGCTACACTACACACAACCATAGCCCAAAAAAAAGTCGATAGAGCTTTCAGATGCTGCATCACAAGACATTCCACTTTCAACAAAACTTCACGTTCCCAGTAGAAGTTCACTTAAAAAAATCAAATAGACACATTTTAAAGTTTTCTAAGAATAATAACGAGTAGACATACGCAGAGAAATCATTTTATACAGTCAATCACAGTGAAAAATCCATTCAACAGTTAGAACTAAAAGCTCAAATTTAGAAATAAAATAAAAATGCCATAGCATGAAGCAACTAAGGTAACAGAAAAAGCTTACTCTCAACAGAAGCAAATCTAATGCAGAACATATCTTCTTTCAATTCCCCGTCGGCAAAATCAGCTGCATGCCAAACGCATGATTTATCATTTCCAGCATGTTCTTGCACAGTCATTGTTGGAAGAACTGCAAACATTGGATCCAAAATCATCAAAATTACCCCCGCATACAAATAGTTTAACCAGAAGAATACTTAAAATACTACTTGAATAAACTTCTACTTAGTTGCATATTTTCAAAATCAGGAAAATAGCAAGAGAATAAAGTAAAGGAACGGACCAAGATGATTTGCACAGATCTTAAGGGTCTTAGACTGGCGCATGACGAGGCGAACCTTGCCGCTGACTCTGTGGTTTAAAAGCTTCACATTTCCTACTCCTCTCTCCTTCCACTGATTCCCTTCCTTATCGAATCGATACAGCTTCGCCTTCCTGCACTAAGTCATTTTTCAGCGAAGAAGAGAAAAAAGAACGATTGAAATTCTAAGAAGAGGATATCAGAAACAGTAGAGAAACTGAAAGAGAAAAAAAATTGCGCACAGATCGAGCATCGGATCCTCGTCTTCTTCACCAGTACTGACAGCGACTTCCTCGAGCTTGACGATAGGAGCGACTTGAGCGCCGGTGTCCTCATCGTCGGCGGCGGGAGCGTTCTCTTCGTCTTCTCTGCTATGCTCCTCCGGATCCGTTTTAGCAATGCTTGCCATTGATTTGGCTACTGCTTATCTTATGCTGGGAGAGGATATATAAAGAGGAAAAAGAGGAAGAGTGAAGCGAAGGAGCACGACTAACTAGTAGGCAAGAGAGACGAGACGACGGGAAAGTAAGTGTCTTTCGTATTTGTTTTTGGATTCTTAATTTTATTAGGGCTTTGGTGGTGCCAGCCAATGTTATAGGGGCAGAGTCGGTCCCACGTCCACGCATGACAGGTGTACAGTTCTTCTTTTTGAATATATAAATTTCTTGGTTTATTCGCTCTGAGCCCAAAGAAACAGAAACTAAAATCAGAAACATATTCCCCAGCTCAAGAGCTACGCACTACCATGCGGGATTATTATTAATATTGTTTCAACAAATGTTACCCGCCTTAAAAGAAGAGTGTCATCTGTAAGATATGATATATGAGTATGTATTCAGAGGAATGCTAGAGATATTAATATATATTCAATATTAATATATATATATAAATTTTTAAATTTTTTTATATATTTAAAAAATCATCTCCTAAACATTTAAATATTTATCAAACACAAATATCAGTATAAAAAGAGTTCATTAATATGATAATATGCAATGACTGCTTAAAATATCTCATGTTAGGAGACATCATTATCAATCTTCATCACTCGGATGGGATGATGATAAAATGTTACCGAAGGACGCTTGAAATTGATATATGATAATACGCTCTACTACTATTTAGAGGGAAACCATATTTAACCAAGACATGCCCAATAAGTTATTAACTTCACTGACTTAGTTGGACAAGGCACAAGACAAAGAGTAGGTCATGTGACTTACTGAGAACCCAATTAGGATCAAATGTCTCATACTATATATTAAAATATTAAATAAACTCGATAACCAACCACATCATACAAGTGAATATTGTACCAAAATTGACCAAAACAAGCGGATAGAATAGAACATGACAATATTTCTTAAGATGAACCACCATTTGTTGTTGCATCCGCAGGCTCAGCTTCTGCCTCAGTTGATTCCTCAGCTTTATCACCCTTCTTACCTGTAGTAACACATTTACACCTTGGGTTTACTACATAACCCTCGAAAATTTTGTTTCCAATATATCAAACGTATTTTTATAATATTATCCTTATATACATCATACCTTTCTTCTTCTTCCCACCGCCTTTTTTCTTTGTCTTTGTTCCCAAAGCTAACCAGGCTTTTATTTCAGGATCATCAATTGTCTTGTTTGGCTGCAGCTCCTGCAGAGGATGGGATGTTATCCGATCTGATCCGTTAGGCATTAGCAACACGGTGAATTTGACATGAGCAACATAATCACCTGCACAATGATAGTCCAGAATGTTTAATTTTGTCGAGAAAACGTTACAAGGTACTGTATCCTATCATATTATTAAACAAGCCACAAATTCTTACCAGGCTTCTCATGAAGAACAGGGTACGGCTGCAAGAGATCATGATTAACACATTCAACTAAACCCAGACGAGCTCTTTTCTCTTCCAAAGCCCTGTTTGAAGAATATTCACATAAACTGGTTAAACATCAGAAATAACCAGCATAGGATATTCATAAACAAATGCAAAACAATCACATACCGAGCAGTGAATGGCAGGATAGGAAATTTCTGATTTATCTCACTGAAAATAAATCGAGAGGTCTTCATCTTTAAGTGATAATTCTTGTCCACAGCTCTCTTATAAATAGTTGTCTGCTTCTCATCCAAAAGCTTCGGCTGCCATTTCAACACATGGAAATCTTATGGACAATTAATAATAAACATAAGCATAGGACAGCTAAAAGACAAGAAAAGACAATTACCTTGCCTTCACCAGTGCTTGTGACTATATCTACTGCATAAACTTCATTCTCCTCAAACTCTGCATCATCAACTTTGGTATCTGTGTTGGAGACACTTAGTATGACTTTGTTTCCATCTATCACAAATTGCTTCAGTTGATGGCTAAGGACACCTTCAACAATTTTGCAGTCATAAGCTGCAGCCACCTTCTGAATTGCATCTGTCACATCTTTATTCTGCCATTAAAACCATAATGAAAAGAAATTAAGTACAATGAAGAATATCAATAAAATAAGTGACAACGCAAATCTTAAACAACGTAAATTACATAGGAAACCAATAATGAATTCATCAAAAAGCGGTCCACAAGCAATCTGCTCAAAAAGAGCAGAAACATTATAAATATTTGTCCTACCAAAGTAACTACGGAGAAAGCCTCAGCCAGATGTTGGCCCATAGCTTTTGAAATCCAGGATCTGACATTTTGAAAACACAAAACCATACTACATAAATTTTACAAGTACAAAAAGGGAAACCATGGAACTCATACAAGTTGCCTTTCCATTGCAGCACGCAGTTTGGGCGGTTGATTTGGGCGGTAGAGAGAAAAGCACAATGATTTCTATCAGTGTAACTATGACAAAAAGATGCTACACTGGAACTAAATCCATAGCCCAAGATTATCTTCATCATGTAGAAATCATGTGAACCATGAAACAAACCTTCCCCAACCACCAAAGAGGGAGGTAAAAGCCAAAGTTTATATCAGCAAGCCACTGCCGCAGTAATTAAAACCAATTTGTCAATGAAGACAAAAAGAACTTTGCAACATTGATAAATAAATTATAGCCCACATTCAATTACTTAAACAGAATTTCTAAAAGTATAAAATCAATCATAAGGGTAGCACCCACTTATTGCAGTTTTAAAGAAAATATCGGTCTTCTTATGCAATAAATATAATCCAAAAAAAGATGTAAAGCTAGTACAGCCCAGCATGACCGAACAAAATATTGGCAACAGGGAAAAGAAGAGATCGATAAGAAATTGGTCACCTCGGCAAAGTTGCCTAGCCTACAAATTTCTATTCTACATCTTACATGAGGATAACACCAAGGTGGTTTAATAAAAACAATCACGAGGGTAACACCAACTTTATGGTAGTTTTTGGATAAAATGCCGGTCCCCTTAGGTGATTGGTATAAACAAATAAAAATGTATCACCCTAAGGCAGCCTAGCATGACCAAAGATAATATTGGCAACAGGGAAAAGAGGAGATTGACAAGAAATTTATCACCTCGGCAAAGTTGCCTGGCCTTCAAATTTCTATTCCACATCTTACAATCACTTCCAAGAATTAAAGTAAAAGGGTATTAAGTAACCAGATGAAAAGTTGCTGCAAAAACTAAGTTGAGAGATCAATTCCCCTATCAGAGTAACTATGACAAAAAGCTTCATTTGGATATAGATCCATAGCCAATAAAAACAAGTTCTTCATTTAGGGGACAAGTGAAAGTCAAAACAGAAAAAAAAAAAGTCTTTACACTTCCAAAAGCCAATCGCGAATTCAACTTGAAAAATAAAAAATTTGGCTATAAAATTTTGAAATAGCAAAAGCACAATAGCCGAAGGAACATTCAAAAAACAAAGGATAACATAGGTTATCACAGCATTGATATACAAGACAAATACCTTCTTTCCTGGCCTGACAAGCCTCAAAGCAACTTCAGCAGCAGTATTTGCAGCAGCAATAACATCAGCCTTCCTGCCAGTAACTGGCCCATCCTGAACGACATGGGTGTGCCCAACTACCGCAATAAACCCATCAATGTGACAACCCATATCACTACATACAGCAAAAGAAGCAATTTAATTGCCACTCAGATGTATGAAATCACCACTAGAACATTAAAAAACACAGATTGAGGGAGAAAAAAAAAAGAAATGCTATATGAAGCTTACATCTTCACCATATCACCTTCTTCCAACTCCGACGTGTCACTAGAAAGTGGAGAAAAATGACAAACAGTGTTGTTCACAGAGAGGCAAGTAGGGAAAGCAACACCCTTCTCAATCTTCCTCTTAACGTTCTTGTACATGTTTCCTGTTTGCCTTCACATTACATAAACCATAAATTACTAATTTCATTATCAATAGTCAAACTTAATAACTCACAAAAAAAAAAAAAGTAAAGCAGCAGAAACTGAACACTTACTCTCTGATAAATGCATCACCCTTTTCACAAATGTCGACAATCTTTGCTTTTGGCTTGCATTCTTTTACAACTAACTGCAACGCCTCTGCAAATTTTCAAACATAAAGCCAAATAAATAAACAAATATTAAACTCAAAACCCATTTCCAACAAGGTAAAAAATTTGAGTAAATAAAAAGAGAAGAGATTAACTGTTAACAATCTCAGCAGCGCTCTTGTATTTGGTAACAACTTCAGGGGAGGTGAGATCCAACTCCTTCTCCTCTCTCTCGTCGTCCGACATCGCTTTTGCAGCTTATCAAAAACTTATTCAATTTCTGAAAAAAAAAAAAGAAAATCGATATCAATCGAGAGTTGAAGAAGAGACTGAAAGGGATAATAGTGATTGAGAGAGAAAGGAGCTCACCAGTTGCAATCAGCGGCAGTCAGTGAAGGAGGTAGGGTTTTGGAGAGGTGATAAGAGAAGAGATAATATATTAAAATATAAATAAAAATAAATACAAAAAGGAAAGGAAAGAAATGGAAAGGAATGGTGGCTAACGCTGACTCAAAGAGAGATCTAGGGTTTTCAGTTCTAACGGCAGCGTTTACTTATATAGGAAATTGTTTACTTACAGTCGACCCCCGGGGGGTGGGGTTTGTATTATTTTCAGCGTTTGGCGTGGTAAAAAACTAAAAAGAGTGGAAAATGTTTAAAAACTCCTCCAAACTATTTGTTTCTATCACTTTGATCCCTCCAAGTCCAATCCAGTATTCCAATTTCATTTCAAATTTCAATCGCGTACAAAAACAGAAAAGCAGAGTCGGATGGGCCCTCAATTCAATTTTCTTGTTTTGTAGGGACATATTAAACGAGACATGCTAAATAAGTAACCAATATTAGTCAAGTCAACGTCCTAATTGGTCGCTCGTACAATAAGTTAAATGTTTTATATTTTACATACATTATCAAAAATCTAAATTTATATATTGTTAGTTAATAAAATTTGAAGTTTTCAAAAAGTTAACTCTTGATTTTGTAAACCGGTAACGCTAGAGTTTATTTATTTTTTTAACGGATTTTCAATTGCAATTATAGACTTTGATGTATGATATGTTAAGGTAAAATGTGTTTGCGGTGGATTTTTTTTTTAATTACATAAATTTTGTTACTGTAAGTTCAGATTTTGTTATTATCAATTTATTGAAAAGTAAAATATATTTAGTAAATCAAAGATATCTTGAACCTTTAGTGAAAAAAAAAAACTACTAATAATGAATATACCTGTATCAAATAAATAATCTCACTTTTTAAAAATATGATTTAATTAATTTAATCATTGAATTACAGTCATACATTGACCCCATACGCCAAAATAAAGCTCCATAGTTTGTATATATATGTATACTCCCCTCAAAAAACGAGTTAGAATCTGAGACATATCTTTTCTATTTTTCTCTTGAAAGATCTAAGAATGTTAGAAACCGAAATTACTACTAGAACAAAAGATATACTACTGCAAGACGCATCTTCGTGTCAATTGGTTTTGCTTCCAGAATATGTTTTGACAGACTAAGCACCTGCGTGCCATTGAAACATGTCTTAATTGCTCCTACCTAGCCGCGTCTATTCCTTTACGTGGCATGCTTTCGTTGATCACCTCCCTCGCTCAACTTCATAGACTCCCTCTATATAAAGCAGTCTTCAATTATGCATTTTTCTGTGAGCATTAGCCACTAGCCAGTTTATATGTATTGTAACGTGAATTCGCCTCGTGTAAGCTTGTATCCATTTCCAAGCGGTGTTAAAGAAAGCTGTAAAGCACCACCTAGACGAGTGAAACTGATCATGGCCTCGCAACAAGAAAGAGAGGATCTTGACTCCAGGGCAAGGCAGGGAGAGACTGTTGTTCCCGGTGGAACTGGTGGGAAAAGTCTCGAAGCACAAGAGCACCTTGCTGAAGGTTCCATACCTCCTCTCTCTTTTCTTCTCTATAGTATTCAATGGGTGCCTTTGTTTGATATTTACCTATTCTTTGGCGCCTGCTTTTGCAAATGTTTTCTTGAATGCTGTTTTCAGGGAGGAGTCGTGGAGGTCAAACTAGGAAGGAGCAACTGGGGAGAGAAGGGTACCAGGAACTGGGAAGCAAAGGAGGTCAGACAAGGAAGGAGCAGATGGGAACTGAAGGGTACCAGGAAATGGGCCGAAAAGGTGGACTCAGCACCACGGACAAGTCAGGGGGTGAGCGTGCTGCTGAGGAAGGAATCGACATTGACGAGTTCAAGTACAGAACCAGGAGCCATAGCCCATAAGTATATGCTCTGGCTCTGTTTGCCGGGGTCGAGTCTTAAGTGGTTTTTTAGTACTCTAGGTTTACTATTGTCAATATCGTCTGGTGCTTCTGCCTTTCTTTTTCCAGTCTGTTTCAGTAGCTTTTCTTTTTGTTTCCGGTGGTCGAGTGGCATGGCCATGGCATGGTGCCTAGAAGGTTGGTTTTCACTTAGACAGCTGCCTCTCTAATTCCTATGTGCTTTTGACCGTGGAATGAATTTTGTTTTGGTTGATTTATTGGGTACTGGCATGAAACCATCCTGAATAAAGGCTATTGTGTCTAAAAAATTAGCCTTAGTATTTCCAAATAAAATGGATAGAGGTTCAGAAAGGTTGACATTAAAAAACCTCCCCAACGAGGTTGGAATATCGTGCTTTCTAACGTGGAAGATGGGGTCGATTCCGCTACGAAATAATGCCTTATGCAATTCCAAAACCCATACAATTTTCTGACAATTAACTACATATTTTTTTCACAAAGTGCACAAGTGAACAAAATAAACAGTTGCATTCCATTAGTAGCAACTATGTTATGGCTACTTTTCCGGGGAGTTTCCAAGACAAGAGGAAAGAAAACACAAAGGCAAAAATGTAAAAGAAAAAAAGAAAGAGATGAGGCAAAACTGCATTGGAAATAGGGAAAAACGACAGTGGTGGGGAAAGAAAAAAAGCATGACGAGCCTTATTATCACGAAGAAACCAGGAAGGACTAGCCACTAGTGGCGAGGAAGCTTACATCATTGAGATACTATATTTTGAGCAAAAGCTGCTTCATTCGGTAGCCTTTTTTTTTTCTGGTAACAATTTACACTGCTTATCAGCTCGCTCTGATCTCCCATCTATTAATTGTCCGGCTGTTATATTTAATTAGTGGCTCGTTGCTAATGCAGTCACCAGTAAACCAAGCACCAGAAATGGTTGTGCACTTGCCTGAAACACAAGAACGGGACGTAAACGATCAGTATAAAACAAGAGAAGCTCAGAAGCACTATTTTACAGATTGAAACACCAAGCAAAACACCCTGCGCTTGATCTGGCACTACTGTAGGGGTTGAATACAAAGCAAAGTAACTTATTCTCGATACTAGCACTATTTTACGGATTGAACACCAAACATAACTCCGTTTAGGCTCCCAGGCGAAACAGCTAGACTTATTGAGACAGGGTTATCATATTTGCAGACTGAGAAGAATTACTCCAAGAGATGGTAACTTATTGAGTCATAGGTAAGATTATTTGCAGACTAAGAGTTACTCCATGTGAGATGGTAAGAACGTGAAACATAAAGAATTATAAATATTAATGGGCGGAAGCTAGTGCGTGTTTCTCATCCATGGCCAATAACTTAGTAAAATTCTTTACTGTTCTAGTCATTGAGCAATGATATTGAGTAAAATTTACCTGATACCTAACGTCGTACTTGACAGGATCTTTTAGGAAGTACTGGAACTGCAGTGGACAGATATTGGATATATATGAGCGTTAATCTCTTAGAAGGCAAGAAAGGGACTGTAGTTCCTAAAATGCATATCAAGAAATAGCTCTACCTGAAATAGAACTTGTGGAACTATCAAGGCAAGTAGGGCAAGTGCATAATATGGCTTACCAGCGCCTAGAAGATAGCCTGCAAGCACCACAAGTATAAGCAGTTAATTTCCACGAAGAAAGATGCATTGAATTTCCTACTCTTTCAGTTACTCATATAAATTCCATCTACATACCACCTACAGATATTTGAGTTATGTCGATAGCACCAACACAAATCCATTTAGCTGTTTCAGCACCAAAGGCTACAGGAAGTGACTGCTCAAGCATCATAAGCATACAGCTATTAACTCCGCTTCTTCCAAGGATAATGCAAACAATATATTTAAAGAGAGCAAGTAGTTTGCAGAACTCATTATAATCCTACAGATTTAACTAAATTAATAAAGAAAGAAGACCTGTAATCCTAAAGCTTTGTCTCCTTCAATACTTTTGAAGTCATTAACAATGGCGACACCCAACTGCAAAGTTATACAGCAAAAACAAATTGTTATTAGTCAAATAATGTACCTCAAACATAAACAAGAATGAGACATGCTGCAAAAAAATACCCCAGCTATGCTGTACAAGAGTGTAAGAACAATTATATCCGATGTAAGTGTCCCAAACAAAGCTTGACCGGCCCACCTATTAATAAAATTTGGTTCAAAGCTTGTCAGACAACAAAGTGAAAGTCCAGAACTTATATCAAATACTTCAGGACTTAATCAAGCTAGAAGCAAGCAAAATCATTTTGTAAGTCTCATATTTTCAACGTTTGACATTATTCTACATAAGGGTCTGAACCTGCAGGACCGCCTTCCTAAAGGGTATTTAAATCAAAGGAATAGGAATCACAAAAAGTGAACAAACGGTAGTCCAATTTATGTTGTGATAGGATGCTCGTGCGTGTGGGATTAGCAAAGATTTCAAAATTATATGAAGGAAAAGCAGCAAAAATGGATGACATCACACCAGGGCAAACCGATATAGCTTGCTCCAAGAGCAAAATTTCCGATCCAGCCATTTTGTTTCAACTGCAAAATATTTGAAATTGAGTTAGATCTGTGCTTATTTTATTCTATAAGAAGAAGGGAGTAGATTGCTCATAATGACAATATGCAAGTGAACTACCTTTAAAGGAGGAGCGGAGTATATGTATGATAACAAGGATCCTCCCAAAGCAAGGTAAAATAGAATAGGGAAGTCATGCCCTGCCTATAAAGATAGATTAGAACTGCTTCCATCTTTGTATATCTTTTGGGAAAAGCATGAGCCAACTATTTGAAATTACCTACCCAAACGTCTAGTAAACCAGCTATGCCAAGGCCTCCTAAGAGTAGCAACCAGATTTGCGCAATAACCTGCATGAAGATTTTAATGAATATCAATTCTAACAATTACATAGCACAAACCAGCTGTGGTACATACCTCATTCTCAGATATAGCTCCTGAAGGGATCGGACGATAAGGCTCATTAATTGCATCAATCTCTCTATCATACCAATCGTTGAGAGTCTGAAAAGGGTCAAATTAGCCAGACAAATTGCCTTGTTCAGGTTGAAGCTCCTTTTTTTCATTAAAAGTCAAGACAGACCTTCCTTGATGAGGGGTTATACCTGAGTATAGCCTGTGAGACATGGACCAGACATTATCATGCAAAGAATTGATTTGGCAACATCCTCCAAATTCCAGTGGAAGTTTCCTGCAATTTATAGAATTATTTGAGGTGGTCCTCCAGTTACCTCTCAAACTCCTTCAATGCAACTCATAATAGAGTTCAGGGAGAAAAATACATTCATAAAAGAAAGTTATTTGGATTCACTAGTAACATTCACCAACGTGAAAAGATGCAAGCACTAGATATCATGAAATTCCACATGATTTCTCATGTATGTTAATTCTTATATGCATAAAGAAAAGGATATTCCTAACAGCAGATGTGAACAAATATTGTTAGAGATTATCGAGTACCTGAAGCAGCAGCCCCACAAACTACTCCCCATACCAACGGAGGCCAAGTAACTGGCTTTGTAAGTTGAAGACGAATCTTCCATTTATTCTGCATCATGTATAACACCGAGTTATATAACAGTTCAGATATGAGTAGTACAGTTTCAAACATTTCTAGAGAAGTAAGGCCATTAGGTTAGTCATTTGAGTAGCGAAAAACCCTGGAGCAAGTTTTCCCAATAAGCATTTGCCTTTCTTCGGGCCCTATCTTATTTGGTAGTTGGCATGAATGCTATGTTAGAGAACAATTGTGAACTAAAGTATGTATATGGCCAATGCATTAAATGCAATGATTTTATCCTCAAAATATGAAAGACGGCTGCTCTGCAACTAAGAACTCTACTTTCTTTAAGTTGACATCTAAATTCCAATTGCATTTTTAGACTACAATTGAAGCAGAAACGATTAAAAATAAATAAATTTTGAGAGTATGAACGAGAAAAAAAATGGATCTTTATATAGATGAATTACAGATTCTTGAGCAGCTCCTTTGATACCAAGAAGTTGGTTGAAGCTTGACCCACCACCGGCGGGTGCCTTATCCGGTGCCTTGGATTTTACTGCCAAATAAACACAAATATTTACCATGAAAAATTTAAAATTAATTGAAACAACAAACTTATATAATTAATTTTTTTTTTAAATAACCTTCATTTGCATCAGTGTCCGCCGCTCTCACAGTCAATCTCCGTCCTGAAAATAGACAAACTTGTTGAGAATTGGAAGCAAAAAAAGAGAAAAAAAATAGCTCAATTTAACCAATCTCCCAAAAAAAAATGTAGATTATAAATTTAATTTTATCAACGTTAGGAAATGCAAGGGAAAGAAAAATCGAAAGGATCAGAGCTCAAAAATAAATCTTGTTTGAAAATCATATCAATTTTCCCTCTAGCTTCTCGATGAACTGAATAGAGCAGAAGCGTGTTAACACACTGGTGAAAGAGACAGTAGGGGGAGTTAAAACGGAGTGAGTTGGGAGTCGGAGGTGATTGTTGTAGTTGTTGCTGCTGCTGGTGCAGATTCTGGATAGTCTTAAGGAAGAACCAGGGTTGAGTACAGACGACATTGAAGCGGTTCAGCTTTGCTCTCCCTTTGTTTTTATTTTTCCTTTCACTTTCCTCTTTGAAGCTCCAAGGAGAGGGAAGAAGCCGGCAAGTTGACTTTTGAAATCCCACTGTATGTATATTTGAAGTGGTGTCGTTTATAGCAGCCCACCTCCTAAATGCATATTAAAATTGAAGGAGATAAAAGAGACGGTCTACGGTGCAAGTAGTACTGTTTCTTTTTTTAGTTCAATTTAATTTAATTATCATTATTATTAATATTTTTCTAAAATAATAATTATTATTTATTAAAGAATTAGGAGTCTGGGTTATAAATAATATTTATATGCACAGTTCAAAAATTATTTTAATTATTATTTTTTAAAAAATATTTAAATAAAATTTTATCTTTTAATTATCAAAATACACGTTTAATTTTAATTTTACTTTCACCAACAACTTTTTAATCTAGCGATTAAAAGCATATTAAAGTTAATATATAAGATTAAATTCGATTTTTAAACATCTTCTCCTCTTCTCTTAATTATAACAAAAAAAAGTTTTTAATTTACTCTCAAATTTCAACGGTCAATTTTTATCTTAATAAATTTTTAATATAAATTAATAGTTTATTTGAAATAAAAATTTATATAAACATAAATTAAAAGATATCTATTTGGATATAAAAAAAAATTTATATTTTAATTTTTAAAATATTAATATATTAATTACATTTTATAAAAAAAAGTAAAGTTAAATAATATTATTCAGCATTTATTAAAATTTTCTATTGATTAATTAATCAATTACTAATGACATTATAAAATTGTTTCATTCTACATTTTTTTTTTCCCTAGCTGCAGAACTCGAGTCTCCGTGTCGAAAAAGGTCGTATGATTCCAATCAATGGATGACCTAAAAGTTGACGCTAATAATTTAAACCTCGTTCTGAAGTCCTGATGTATTATTATTATAGGACTTAAAAGGAAAAAGTTAAAAAAGATAGTCTTATTCACGTGAAGAACAATAATAATACTGATTTGAAGTTATTGAAGTGGACACCTTGTCTTTAGTTATGACAAATAAAACAACTTTAACTTAAAAAATTAAAAAGAAAACATTAGGTTTAGGGTGCATTTCAAGGTACCTTTTTACTTACCATATTCTACTCAGATTAAAATATAGTACACCAACTACTGTTAATAATCAATTGCTAATTAGTTTAAGCATATGAAGAAATCAAATTCAAACATATTTAGTTAAAAAAAAAAAAGGAACCAAAGTTCAAATTGAAGATGATATCTTAGCCATAGTGTACCAACTTAAATTTGATTTGCTCATGTGATAATGATTTTCATGTCTTTAAGTTTTCAACTGCCCACTTTGGTTGAACTGCATCTCAACCATTAACTGGGATTATGAAATCAGATAGTGCTTAACTAGGCCTCAATCAATAATCGTTAATCCAATCAAAAAGTTTGCGCTTTGATTGGGTTTTGAGGGAACACTAAAAAGCCCCGAAGCCCGTCTAGCCATTGTATCAGATAGAGCCCAACGGCTTGCAGCAAGAAATTTATTTGGGTGAGTTCATGCTCAACCTTAATATAGTCATTTTTGGAACAATTAAAAAACTAGTTTTTAGTTGCATGCTTTTTGTTAATTTAAAAAAGAACAACAATATCACTATAAAGGTGATTGAGTTCCACTAACTCTCTTTTTACATTGTTGAGATCTTTCTATGGATTTTGTAATTATGTAAATAAAATAATTAAGCAAAAGGTAGCAGTTATGTCTATGATTAAATTAATGCATTGAAATATAATTTCAGGTTGCTGTTGGAGATTCTTAGCAAGATCTCAACAAATTACAGTAATTTAATGTCATTCTCTTGTGGGTACAATTTTTTAAGAGTCGATTAGCGATTTTTTTTTCTATAATTGCTAATAATGACCTTATCCTTTTATCCTAAAATAGTCTAGTTATAATGTTTTCGACCAACGATCAAAGATCAAATCTAAATAAATGTTAATTATTTGTTTAATTAATTTAATTTATTTAATTGATTAGCTTGATTAAAAATATTAAATATAATTAATAATTAACAAAATATATATTCTATAATATATAGTCTTTAGTATAAATTTAAAATATTAAAATTGAAATCATATTATTCATAAAATCAATAAAATTAAAATTTTACCAATTTAATTCAATTTTTTAAAATATATATTAAATTAAATAAATTTCATATTTTTAATTAAACCTGTCTAAATGAATGATTGTTTCAACGTTGCCTTCAACATTCGTCAAAAAGATAAATATTAATCTAAAAGTTGATAGCGCTATTTTGATTGGACGCTTACACTTAGTGGTCTCGCTTTTGTTTAGGCTCGAGACAAAAACCTAAAATCATCCAGGCAGGCCTGAGGAAGATTGGCTCAATTGAAAATTGATTTGATTTTTTTTTTTTTTTAATAAAGGCACAAAGATAATGTTGGCAATGCAAAAGGCAGTCCTAGGAGTTGGATGCCATGGCAACCTTCCAAGGTTTAAACAAAGATGCTCCACTTGAATCCACTATTGCTTTTCCAGAAATTCTTTGTAATTTTCTTTTACTTTATGGGTTATTGCACCATCTAAAATTCCCTCTATATCCATTTTTTTTTTGGGTTAATACAATGTTCCAACTTCAAGCTGATTTAATATAAAAATTATTCTTGCAGGTAGCTTAATGGAATGTGATTCCTGATTCCACCCAACACCAACAGGGCTTTTTTTTGCCTCCATTGATGAAGTTGTCAAAATGACAGAAACCTAGAAAACGAATATTGATAATGGGAGTTTTTGGTTTTGCCGAGAAATTTGGCACATGTTGCCACCGGCCATCGACGAATTAATTCTTCATTGCATCCTTTATATTGAGTTTTTTGTCCTGATGGATATACCAAACAACATAAGATTGCATGAAGATTTTAATTATTATTCTTTACGGTTTTTCCTACTTTCCCATTTCCAAATTCCACTCCCCATTGCACATAAAACAAAAGATTCTCAATTCAGATTAATTTATATATATTTTAATGATATATATATATATGTGTGTGTGTGTATATATATATATATATATTTATATTTATATATATATTTCAAAACCAAAGATCAGGTTTAGTTTGCCAATAACCTTCCAGAAAATTACTTTAATTGTAGGAAAGGGACAAAAATATTATCGGTGCACTAAATTATTTCATCCAATAATTAAGTTGGCCAACATTAAAAATGTAAATTAATTCACTTAAGCTTACAATTTTTTTTTTATTTTAGTCACTCAATTATATAAAAAAAATTAACAATTTAATCACTTATATTAAAAATATTGGATTTCTTGTCACTTGATTTTTCAAAATTAAATGGCTGGTATGGCTCCATCAATCGATTGATGTCATCACATGCCATTGCCATATCATGATAGATTTGGTAAAACTGATGTGCATACATATATATGCGTAGGTATGGTTTTAATATATTTTCAAGGATAATGATTGGATAAAACATTTTTCTAACTATGTAAGTGGATATATATATTTTAATTATTAATTATTTATTTTTTAAATATATAATAAATACATATAATAACTTTTTAATATTATTTATGACATTAAAAAATTTTACCATTAACATATCCTATAATAATTTTATTTTTAATCATAGTTTTATAAATATTAACTTTTGATAATTAATGACTGAACTCTATACATTTGAATAATAACTATGAATATATTAAAAAGTAAAAAATTATATATTATCTAATCTACGAATCCTAACAATACAAACTTTTTTTTTTAATTTTTATTTTCTGAAAGTGTTTGTAAAGCCAAGAGTAGGATAATATAAGAGAAATCTAAAAGATTCCCCCGCATTCAATCTTCCAATCGCCTAAAAACATAACTTTCTTTCGACATCCATCACGTTAATGACAAAGACTGAAACAAGCGTCACAATAGGCAAATGTCTCAGTTCAATGACTATAATAAATCTATTTAAAAACAGTAACGAAAGGTTAAAGGTTGTCAACTTATGATAATTTTTATTTAAAAAAATTTAATAAAATTATATAAATATGATATATTTAAAATAAAAATATATAATAACTATAAATATATTTTTAAAAATTTATATAATATAAATTAATATTAAAATTAATATAAATATAAAAAATTTTAAAATAATTATAATATAATATATAAATATTATATAAATACATAAATTATTAATTTTTTTTTTTTAAAAACAAAACCATATCTGCAAATCTCCGCTCTGACATATAAATTTAAGTGGAAAACCACGTCATGCCCTTGCTGTAAACTCGTCATTTCACTGATTGCCGAATTTCCTATTTAGGCTTCCAAACTTCCAAACCCTTACGTCGTTTGCTTCTGCAATGGTCCCCATCCATACGACCCATTTTAATTGATCCAGCTGTAACAACCACTTCATTTTGATAATCATTTTCAGGTACGAAAAATGTTCTTGCAAAGTCCATTTCTTATGTGTTTGTAGCATCGTAATCCTCTGTATATATCCGACGTAATAATTTAGAGTGAATTTTATTTATTAATGCATACATACATCTATATATACAGGAAGATTTCACTTTTATAATTTTTTATTGTATAATTTATAAATGAATAATTTAATAATTATATTTTATATTATATTCATATAAATCATGCATAAATTTTAAATTAATTAAAAAAATTTAATTATTTATTTAATTAAAAAAATTTAATTATTAAATATATAAAAAAATATAGATTTTCCATTACTTTTTTATAAAATATTAAATTAATTTAAAATTTTATATGAATGACAGTATGGTAATGTCGTTGTTAAAATATTAATACATAAAATTATAAGAATGTACAAAATTAAGTAATTTTACAATAATTATATGTCATGTCTCAGCATCGATATATATGCTGAAATGATATGTGCCTAGCTACCACTTAAATTCATGGATAGAAGATTTATCTACCAAAAATAGAGTGAAATGAAGCAGATTTTTAATGTGGCATGATAAAATGGTGGTGATGTAGAATGCAAGTATTGTTGTACCAATACGTGTATATATATATGTGTATATATATTTAATAAAGTGTGTAATTAAATGAGTATATCTATATATCTATATACGTAAAGATGGAGATGGAGATCAGAGAGATTTGCCTGAGACATATATGGTGGGGAGGTCTGCTTTCCTTTGGTCCACATGCA
>JBBYHO010000022.1:2817768-2833965 GCA_038382025.1 Adansonia gregorii | reverse complement strand
TAAATAAAGTTTCACTACCAAAGAAATTAAATAGAAAATAAAATAATAGAAAATGGATGATAGCCGCTACCGTTTGTTTACTGTTATATTGCGCGACGAATGCTGCGTGCACACTAAAGCAGGGTATACCATTTCACATCATGGAGAAATTTTCATGCTTTTTTTAAATAATAGAAAATGGATGATAGCCGCTATTTTTTGTTTAGTGTTATACCGTGCGACGAGTGCTAGGTGCACAGTAAAGCAGGGTATACCATTTCACATCATGGAGAAATTCTCACATTGTTTTTTTCCCTTTATTTTATTGACCGCGGGATGGGAGAACCTTAGAGCTGAGTTGAAGCATATTACTGCTTCCAAAAAGCCCCAAAGACGACCAATACCAACTCTTCTTCGCTTCCCATTTCCTCGGCCGAACCAAAATCCCCCCTTCATTCCTGCTTTCTCCATCATCGAATATAAAAAAAGCTCAAAAACAACACTGTCAAAAACCTCAACATCTATGTGATGTGAAGCCTCCCTCGCCGCACCAGAATCTCTTTCTCATTGAGCTCGCGATTCACTGATCCAACTCGCTAACTCTGCTTTGCTTGTTGTCGTAGTTAAGAGATAATAGGAAGATTGTTAGAGAAACCGATGGCGCTCTCGGCTTCTGATTTGCCTGCCATATACTCGTTGCTCGCCAACTCAATGAGCCAAGACGAGACCATCCGCAAACCGGCCGAGGCGGCTCTTTCTCAATCCGAGAGCAGGCCTGGTTTCTGCTCTTGCCTCATGGTATTTATTTATCTTTTTTTTTTTTCTTATTTTTTTCCTTTTTCTCCTTCTGCATTTTTTGTACAATGCATTTAAAGTTTATACGCGTTTAAGTTGCAATTGTTTTTTCTATGTTGTATCAGGAAGTGATTACAGCGAAAGATTTAGCGTCTCAAGTGGATATTCGATTAATGGCCTCTGTATATTTCAAAAACAGTATTAATCGCTATTGGAGGAAGAGACGCGATTCATCGTAAGTTATACGCTATTTTTCATGCATTTAATTCAAATGTGAGGATCTGCAATTCACTTTAACTCTTCGGAAACTGCTTTTGATTTTTCCTTTTGAGTTGCAAATTGCGCTTCACAAGCTGATAAGAGGGTGTTTAACTATAATTTCTTCATTTTATTTCCTGAAATAAATATATATGTGTGTTTTAGTGACATGAAATTTTGTATTCAGAGGGATAGGCAGCGAAGAGAAACAATATTTAAGGCAAAAATTGTTATCACACTTGGGAGAAGAGAATTATCAGGTATTCCTCAATACTTTTCTTCTTTTTTTTTTTTTTTTTGGGTAAAGAATGTTAAGCTTATTGGCATTAATGTTTTTAACTATACCGAGGAGGCAAGGACTTAGATGTGTTAGGAATTAGGATTTGACGGGGATTTAAGTTGCCTACTAGTTACACCTGGTGTATATTCCACTTTGTTGGCTGGTGGCCAGTAATTTCGCTTGAGTTTAACAGTCTTTAATATAATAACTTTCTATCTTTTGCATTTTTTTTTTTTCTGACACAGATAGCTCAAATGCTGGCAGTGCTCATTTCCAAAATTGCTCGCTTTGATTATCCCAGAGAATGGTATGTACTTGACACTTAAACTCGTTAATATTATTAATGTGTTTTGCTGCTTTATTGAGCTAGAATATGTTTTCTTTTTTTTTTTTTTTTTTTCTCCTGCTTATGGAATTTCTTAAACATTTCCTTTGTAGCTAATAGTATTTACTGATTTGTTGGTCTATTTTTTTTTAGGCCAGAGTTGTTCTCTTTTCTAGCACAGCAGCTTCAGTCAGCCAATGTCCTTACATCCCACAGGATTTCTATGATTCTCTTTAGAACTTTGAAGGAGTTATCCACAAAACGTCTTAATGCAGATCAAAGGAATTTTGCTGAGGTAAGTGGCTACTGAAACACCTTTGTTTTTACTTTTTATAAGCCCCACCTAAATTAAAGTTGTGTATTGGTCCTCCCATTTATCTAGCCTCCTCTTATCTAAATGAAGGTGGATGCTAGCTTGACAGGTTGATCAAGCCTGGTCACCATTGATTTGAAATGCATTTTTGCTCTAATGCATAATATATACATTAACTGTAGCTAGTGGCTTCTAGTCTTCTACATTCTGGTTTATGAGTACTTCATTTTTGAGCTCCTCTCTTCCCTTAGAAATCATAATCTACTCATTTTAGAATCAAATTCCTATTTTTGAAAATTGCTGTCCTGTTGTATAGACCAGAAGAGTCTGACTTACACAACTTTTTGGGCAGATATCATCCCATTTATTTGAGTATTGCTGGCATCTTTGGCAGAGTGATGTACAAACAATATTACAGGGTTTTTCTACAATTACTCAGAGCTATAACTCAAATGCTGTGGAGCAGCATCATGATGACCTTTATCTAACATGTGAGAGATGGTTGTTTTGTCTAAAGATAATATGTCAATTAGTGATTTCGGGATTCCAAAGTGATGCAAAATGTATTCAGGTGCTTATTACTTCTTTCCCCTTCCATTTTGAACATTCAAAGGATTTTAGAGTCACTTGCCTTTTCATTATCTTTTCTTGTTTTGTGTTTTTTCTGGCTGTTTGGAATGTGAGCATATTATTGAAATGCTTCATTTTGCAGGAGATAAGACCAGTTAAAGAGGTTTCTCCTGTGCTTTTGACTGCTGCTCAATCATTTCTTCCATATTGTAAGATAGCTTGTTTCTTGATGTCAATTTTCTGTTCCATATATCAAAAAACCAAAATTCATTTGTACTAGATGTTTGCCTCTTCCCTTCCAAAAAAATAGGCTATAAGCATCTCTAGTCAAACAAATTAACTTGTAATTTTAATTAATCAAAAAAGAAGCAATCGTTACAATTAGTATACAAATTATTCAAAAGTTTTCCCCTTCTTTCTTGTATGCAAGATAATCTAAGCATGTGATATTTACAAATTTTGTTATGGAATAGTGACCATTGTTATAATGAATGCACATAAAACCAAATCAAATTCTTTGATGTGCTTTAATTTCTATATTTTCCATTTTCCATTTACATATTACTCAGAACTAGGTAGTCTCTGGAACCTTGGTCTGAAATTATAATCCATGTTCTTCCATTCTAATTGTGGGAGAAACTACCATTTTTTATTCTTGAATTTCAATCTTCATATTGGCCAGAAAAAAAAAACTTCTGATCTTCATGTTAAAAAAAAAAAAAAAAAAAAGCTGAAGCCATCTCAAATACTGGTTATAGAAGATTTTGATGATTAATTTATTTGTATGTGTTATCTTACAGATACATCTTTTCAGAATGGACATCCTAAATTGTGGGACTTTATAAAGAGGGCATGTACTAAATTGATGAAGGTTTTAGTTGCAATTCAACAAAGGCATCCTTATTCATTTGGTGATAAATGTGTCCTTCAACCTGTCCTCAATTTCTGTTTAAATAAGATTACAGATCCTGAGCCAGATATACTATCCTTTGAGCAATTCCTGATTAAGTGTATGGTAATGGCAAAAAGTGTGTTGGAATGTAAAGAATATAAACCAAGTCTAACTGGACGGGTTATGGATGAGAATGGTGTTACACTGGAGCAGATGAAGAAAAACTTCTCTAATGCTGTTGCTGGTCTTTTGACTTCCCTTCTGCCTGATGAACGGATAGTGCTTTTATGCAATGTATTAATAAGGAGGTAATTATCCTTTCACCTCTGCCTCATTTTATCAGTTTGTCTTTGGCCTGTTACACACTATGTTCCTTACCTCAACCCATCTTGTGGTGTGGGAAAAAAATAATGTAGAAAAACATGGTTTAAATTAATTTTATTACTTTTTGTCTGCATGTATTATGTCAAGAATTTTGTTAGCAAAACACCCTGCATTTCTCTGGTTTTTTGCCTGCTTTTGAACAAATTGTTGCTTTAATTCTGTCCTAATCAACCTATTGCCAGGTATTTTGTTCTAACCGCTAGTGATTTGGAGGAATGGTATGAGAACCCTGAGGCGTTTCATCATGAGCAGGATATGGTTCAGTGGACAGAGAAACTGAGGCCATGTGCAGAGGCTTTATATATTGTATTATTTGAAAACCAGAGTCAAGTATGTGGTAATTTAGTAAAGATCATTTAGTATTTATTATGTTAATATCCTTTCTATCTGTTTTAGTTGGAAGCTGTTTCATATAGATACATGTACGCTTATTCGAATTAACTTGTTATATTTAGCTGCTAGCTCCTATTGTGGTGTCCATTCTTCAAGAGGCGATGAATGGCTGCCCCACTTCGATGAGTGAAATTTCTCCAGGGTTACTTCTTAAAGATGCTGCCTATAGTGCTGCTGCATATGTATATTATGAGCTCTCAAACTACCTGAGCTTCAAAGATTGGTATGCCCATTCTCCAGCTTGCTGTATTTGGTGTCTGCTCACTAGATAGTTTTGCTGCATTTTTACTCTCTCTACACTTGGCGGTTTGAGGTGGTTTTTTCCCTTTTATTTTCTTTGGGGGTGGGGCATTGAGGAGGCCCGCTATACCTTGTTTTGCATTATAAACCCAGATAATAATCCAATCAAAGCAGGAACATTATTTAGTTGCTTCCTTTTAATTTGTCCTTGGTTCATTTCTTAAGTTGTTAAAGTATCGCACTAACTGTAGTGAATAAATAAAGCAGCATCATCTTATGTTTAATAGGAGGTATTATGAAATCATCTTTCCTTTTTTCCTGAATATTCCTGGATTGCAGGTTTAATGGTGCTTTATCTCTTGAACTTTCTAATGATCATCCAAATATGCGTATCATCCACCGGAAAGTTGCACTAATTTTGGGACAATGGGTTTCCGAGGTAACTTAATATTCTTCTATAGGCCTTATCCATATCTTCTCCAAGAGTTCTTTCTTGTGAAGTGTATGTGTGTATTCGTGTGCATGCCACTGCAGTGTGTTGAGGCTTCCATCAGTATAGCATCATGGTGACCAATAGTTTTCAGGTTAGAAGCTTGTCTGATCAACATTGTATCTTTTCCTCGAGCAAAATGATGGTTGCTAGTTGTTTTCAAATCACACATGGTAGATTTCTAATTGAGAATTGAAGTTTTTTTTCCCTCGCAGAAGAAACTAGTGATTCAGGACAAGCTATAAATCTAAAAAGGCTAAAATCTTTTGGCAACTTGATCTTGTTACATGTGCTGCAACCTTAGAATACAGAGTACATAAATCAATGGCCGAGTTTGAATAAATGTCACTAGGAATAGGCTTTGATCTTGTATATATTTGATAACTGCTGTTTTACATGGAATTGTATCAAGAATTGGAGAATTTGTTTTACATTGTCACAGTAGAAGAGTAATGCATCAGGAGTATGGAATTCATAATATGAATATAATGCTGTGCAGTATTTCTTATTCCTCTTTAGTTTCTGATGAGAATGTTGATAAAGTACTTTGGTTGCTGCAGGAAATTTATTGTAAATGTTTCTTTTCTGATGTTTAGACGCAAAAAGAGTTGCATACTGTGTCCTGATGCTGTTGTTACAGGACAAAAGATTGACTAAATGGTTCTTTTCTGATGTTTGCATTCCTGCAGATTAAGAACGACACAAAAAGAGTTGTGTACTGTGCCTTGATGCGATTGTTACAGGACAAAGACTTATCTGTGAGGGTATGTTCCATGAGTTTGCTTGTCCTTCCACATCATGTCTCCCTGCTTCTTTCTCTGTCACTTCATGGTAATCTATTCCTGAATGCTATTGTACTGTGCTTACCATGTTGTGTATTTTTGTTTTAGCTGGCTGCCTGTCGATCATTGTGTTTACATGTTGAAGATGCAAACTTTTCAGAGAACGATTTTTCTGATCTACTTCCTGTGTGTTGGGCTTCATGTTTTAAGTTGGTGAATGAAGTTCAAGAGTTTGATTCAAAGGTAAATTCTACCGTTGGTTGTTATTGATGTTCACCACTTGCTTAGGCATTCTTTGTACCCTGTCTGCCTTTATAGAAAAGGGGATTTATGTACCTTAGCGGATTGTGGAAACTTTCTGGAATCTATTGTCCGAGATTTAGGGTTTCTCTCATGCATGCACAGCATCTGGTGATAAAGTTGAATAGATGGCGGTTTTACTTGATGCGCTTTACCCACTCCTGTTTAAGATCATAATTGATTTCTTTAGATTCACATTTATGAATATAGGTTAGCAAGTCTGAGATGCAGATTCTGGTTTCTGGATAGCGTCTGGATCTAAACCTAAATCTGAGTCTTGGTTTATGTTTGTATGTGTGCATGCTTTTGTATATGCATCTGTTTGTATTCCTGACTTCACATGCTGCTTTTTTTCGCATCTATTTCAGGTCCAGGTTTTAAATTTGATTTCTGTTCTTCTTGGCCATGTCAATGAAGTAATCCCATATGCGAATAGCTTGGTGCAGTTTTTCCAGACGGTATTGTTATCACTGCTTGACTTTCTTCTTTGGAACTTTCATGAATACTTTCATATGCTTGGTTGTTGACAAAATAAGATCATGGACTTTTAATAGGGAACCATTATATCATATCAGACAATTACCAATATTAGAAATTACTGCTGTGAAACTTGATGCAAATTTTGCTGTCATTCATGATAAAGTGTTCAAATTTTTGCAAGAGGTTTTTTTTTTCCTAATCAGTAATTGATTACAAGAATAAAATTTATGAACTGATAGTAAAAGTTGAGTGTAAATGGGTTAATTAACTTGGCTGACATGTCATAGACTGTACTTATCAGGTGTTTTTTAATATATATATATATATATATATTCTTTTAATTTACTTTAACCTCTCAACATGAAAAGGTTTGGGAGGAATCTTCTGGAGAAAGCCTTCTACAGATACAGCTTCTTATTGCATTGCGGAACTTTGTCGATGCGCTTGGATATCAGTCACCTAGTTGTTATGGCATGCTTCTGCCCATTCTTCAAAAGGGGATTGATATAAATGGTCCAGATGAACTCAATCTTCTGGAGGATAGCATGCTGGTTAGAGTACTGCCTAAATATTTGATTATTTATCCAGATGCCTTTGCCCGTAAACATCTTCTGCTAAATGACCTAATATCTGCAGTTATGGGAAGCTACACTTTCTCATGCGCCTGCAATGGTGCCTCAACTCTTATCGTACTTCCCATGTCTGGTGGAAATCTTGGAAAGAAATTTTGACCAGTTGCAGGTTAGATTTCTTGAATTATTTCTGTCCTTGTTAGGTCAGTGCTTTCATTCCCCTTTTTGTAGGGATTCATCAGGAAAGTAGGGTTGCAATGGCCCCTTTAAAAACAGTGTAGGCGTCTATGGTCTTTGATTGTCTACCTCTTGCTTTTGGTGCTTTAGGTTTTTTTTCATTCTTATAAATTACTGTTTGCTGCTCACCATCCCCTTCTCTCTCCCCTCTTCTTCTCGTTTAATCTTAAATTGATTTGAATATGCTTGCAGGTTGCTGTCGATATTACTGAAGGTTACATTATTTTGGGTGGAAGGGAATTTCTTAGCATGCATGCTTCAAATGTGGCTAAATTTCTAGATCTTGTTGTTGGAAATGTCAATGACAGAGGGCTGCTTTCAACTCTACCTGTCATTGACATTCTAATACAGGTATTATACTGTAAATTCTGAGGGTAGTGACGTCACATAAACTAGGTTGAATTTTGAAGAAGCCAGTAGCATTGCGTGCATGGTTATAGATATGTATATATATATTTGCCACAAATAATATCCATGGGAAACATTTAATGATGAATACAAACATGACCTCAAGCATACCGTTGTGTATGTCTGCTTGTAGCTTCTTTGTTTCCTTATATAAGGTTGTCATTGTATACTTTTATTGGGGATTACATATGCTGGCCGACAGGATGTCTGACATTGTGTCATGCCTAGAAACCATTGCTTCTCGTAATGTTAAATCTTTGATGTTAAAAGATCTACTGTCCTCTCAAAATTATTTGACAGACCATGGACATTATTACCAGCAAACAAATTCTCCTGGCTTCATGATTTAAAGAGGGTGCTGGCTGTTTCTGTATCAATTTGGCTGAAAACAGTAATTCTCATTATTTGACTGTATATGATCTAATTATAGTTGAGCGTTCTAGAAAAGAGGAATCTTACTTAAATGTACACATAACACATGTAGTCAAGAGTATATATGATGGAACATTAGCATGACAAGCCGAGGTGGTTTAGTTTGTATATAAAATGAGTATTGCATCCTTAAGTTAACGTATATTTCATTAATAGGATGAGTATTCCTTAAATTGCTAAAAAGGCAAATGAAGTTGTTTGATATCAAGGGATTACAGAATTGTTTATCGATGACCATAGAGGTTTAGAATCATTAAAACTGTATTGGATCTGAGAAACCCAATCAGTTCTAATAACTGCTCATATTTTTGCTATTTTGTAGTGTTTCCCCATGGAAGTGCCACCATTAGTCAGCACTACTTTACAAGTAAGCATGGTTCTTTACCAGCGGAGATGTTTGAACATTCATGTTCTCAGTGGTATTTTCCATGATAAATGCCTTTTTGTGACATCTAATTCCTGTTATACCCGTTAAATGTTGGTAGAAATTAGTTGTTATTTGCTTGAGTGGAGGGGATGATGGTGATCCTTCAAAGACAGCTGTTAAATCATCTTCAGCTGCTATCCTAGCAAGGATTTTGGTGATGAATAACGACTATCTTGCACGACTAACATCAGAACCTTCTCTTTCATCACTAATGCAGCGGACTGGTGTAACTGTTGAAGATAATATTCTTCTTTGTCTGGTTGACATATGGCTTGACAAGGTTAGCATAAAATATATCCTCATGAAGGGGACAATGAAAAACAGTCAAATTACTGTTCTCTTTAGTGCTCTGAGCTATTTGACTTGATGTCTTGACTGGGGCAAAAAACAAAAGACCTTGACATTTTGATCATCCAGAGGTTTTATGCTTTCCGTTAAGAGTCTGTCTAATTCATTTGCTGGCTTTTTAAAGTTAATTTTTGCTTTTATCGTTATTTTTGCATGTTTATATAGGTAGACAACGTATCTTCACCCACGAAGAAAATATTTGGCCTAGCACTTTCCATAATTTTGACTTTACGGCTGCCCCAAGTTCTAGACAAACTTGATCAGATATTAAGGTATGCGCTCGAGGTTGATTTTGATGCATATTTGCAAGCAAGTGTTGGATAACATTTACACGATCAACTTTTTTTTTCGTGCAGTGTTTGCACTAGTGTTATTTTGGGAGGGACTGATGACTTAACTGAGGAAGAATCAGGGTTATACAACTGAGCCATTGCCTTATCAATTTTGATTGGTGACGATTACATCAGAGATTCGTAACTATATTTATTCTTGATATTTGCTAATAAATTGCAGTGGTGATAACATGAGCTCTAGCAGGTTCCATGGTGAGGGTTCGCTTCCCAGTAAGGAATTAAGGAGAAGAGAGGTTGACATTCTTTGGTTAAATCATTTTTTTGCCAAAGTATACATATATATATTTCTTATTTATTTGTTTATCTGGGCTGGACTGGTTTGTGCCATCAATCATTCAGATCAGAGTCTCAGACCCCATCAACCAGTTGTCATTGGAAAACTCAGTCAGAGACAATCTTCAGACTTGTGCTGCCCTTCATGGGGAGTCATTTAATTCTGCCATTGGTAGGATGCATCCTGCAGCCTTTGCACAACTGAAGCAGGCGCTGAAGATGCCATAGGCAGCCCTGATATTCCTCTCATCAGCTGAAGTCCTTTTTTCTGGGCGATTTTTTTTTTTTTTTTAAGTTTCTAAAGTTTGAGAAAACCAGTTAGGTGGGATTCTTCCAATCATCTTAAATAGGCATGCTCTTAAATATCCTCTTCTATCACTGAATTTAATTCTTTTTAACTGTACTTAGGGATTTCTTTTTGAGATTTTAGCTTGAGAAAATAAATCGTTGGCTACAATCCATTTAATATTTGAAAGAAATGCCCTCAAATCTCCCACTTCTCTTTATGTGGTAGCATCTAATTTGATGTTTTACGTTATTCCATTCCAGGTGACATTCCTGATTTTCTTGATCTGGGTTTGGTGGCTTCTGCATTCTTATACCTGTTCTGATGGCCGCTTGGCCTGGGTTTGGTGGCTTCTGCATTCTTATATTTGTTCGGATGGCTGCTTGGCTTGGCTGGGTGTTGATTGATTGATTCATATGTTAATTTTTGCTGTGTATTTGCCACGTGGTAAACAAAAGAAACTTTGTACATAGCTTGCTGGCCCTTGTCTACCTCGGTATTTTAAAGCACAGGGGTCAGAATCAGAGCATTGAGGTCATGGGATGTCATTCACTTTAACGCGAGAGTGAAATGAAAATTTTCTACAATCCCCGGCCCCCCACCCCGCCTCTCCCAAAAAAAAAAAAAAGCAATGAAAAGGTAAATGTGGAGGAGATTTCTTGATATACTGAAAGCCTATCAAGTATTTTGGGCCTCAATATGAAGGAGTTTCGAGTGTTTTTTTTTGTGCTTTTCATTTAAAAAAAAAGTTGTAAAAAGACAACACTTACAAATTTAATAGTTGTAGCACAAAAGGATATAAAATTTAATTGAGTTTCGATTGAGACATCAAAAAGCAGTGTTTTCATTTGCAAGAACACGTCTCATTTCTTTTACTCGAGTCTGAGGGTTTCAGATTGTGATAGAATGAAGCTTTAAGTATAGATGCTCTCTCTTTCTCTCTGTTTTTAGGTCTATGCCTTTGAAGCAGGTTCATCTTTCTTGTCTTCCTCTGTATTTGCTTTTATCTTCCAAGGCTTCCCTAACTTCGGAGGCAGCAGCAGCCTTTTCTTTTTCTTTCTTCCCGTCATCACTTTTAATTTCTCCAACATTCAACTTCTCAAGGAGGCTGGCAGTGGTTGCCGCATCTTTGTTTTCCCCTTTCTTTCCCTGGCTTTCAGCAATCTCTTGAACCATTTCCATGAAGGACTTGCAATCTGGACATTTAACAAATATATATCAACCTTTCAAACAACCATATCACGGGAAGACTCACACATCCATATGAATAGGGGCAAGGACAAAAAATAGTATTAATCTCTTGGATGCATTGGCCGTCAGTAACACTAATAGTAGTACTAAATAACAGGCAACATAAAAAATGCTGATTACTCGATAAAATTTGCGAACAAAATAAAAAGGTAAAATAGCAAGAAGCAACTAAAGCAACAAGCCAATAATAAAGAAATGCTCACTCTCAACAGAAGCAAATCGAATGCAGAACATCTCTTCTTTCAATTACCCATCTGCGAAATCGGTGGCGTGCCAAACGCATGATTTATCATTTCCAAAATGTTCTTGCACACTCATTGTTGGAAGAACTACAACCGTTAAAATCAAAATTACCAAAATTACCTACAACAAGCCAAAAAAGTAAACCAGAATTAATCCTTAAAAGTACTACTTGGATAGACTTTCTAAAGATTATAAAATCAGGGAAAAAAAGTCGTAAGAGAATAAAGTAAAAGAACATACTGAGATGATTTGCACGATTCTTCAGGGTCTTAGATTGGCGAATGAGGAGACGAACCTTGCCACTGACTTTGGGCTTCAAAAACTTCACATTTCCGACTCCTCTCTCCTTCCACTGATTCCCTTCCTTATCGAATCGATACAGCTTTGCTTTCCTGCATCAAATAATTTTTCAGCAAAAAGAGAGAACGATCGTACATAGAAACAAAGAAGGAAATAGGAAACAGTAGAGAAATTGAGAAAAAGAGGGGGGGGATTGCGCACAGGTCGAGTATCGGATCCTCGTCTTCTTCACCGGTATTGACAGCGACTTCCTCAAGCTTGACGACAGGAGCGATTTCAGCGCCCGTGTCCTCATCGTCGGTGGCGGTAGCGTTCTCGTCGTCTTCTCTGTTGTGCTTAGCTGGATCGGTTTTACCAGTGCTCGCCATTGCTGTCACTGCTACTAAAGCTTGGAGAAAAAAAAAGAAAGAAAAGGAAGTGATATGAAACTGCCACTATCCTTGAGTGAGGATTTGGAAGGGAGTTTGCTTTTATTTTTATATTTTAATTTAATTTTCTCTTTGGTTTTATTTTATAATTTTAGGGTTGGCGGATGGCGGGATGGCACGTTGCCCAAGAATAAAAGAAAAGAGGAAGGAAAGGAGTCCAGGAAAGGAAAGGAATTTGCTTAAGTTAGTTTGGGTGTCACTTCCACATGCCCAGTTGCTTACGTATGCGTGACAGGTGTTAACATACTTTCCTTTGTTTTCTTTTTAATTAATTAATTATAGTATACCTATTATTATTTGCTTCTATTTTTGAAGCATGATGAAAAAAATTATAATATCAATAAGGTCTCAAGTCAAATCTAAATTTGTCATTGAACATGTTGATGAGTGATTGATGCCCACCACCCCCACACTCCCTTCCTTGCCTGAACATCTATATTGTTATATGCTAATAATAATCCAGAGAGAGTAGTTTCAACAACTGCATAGGAAGAGAAACTAATAGGAAGACAATTATTTTCAAACCCAATTACGTTTTGCAATATCAATACCAACTGAATTTATGATTAAAAAAATAATAATATCTCATCTTACCTTGGGAAACACAACTAATTCGTCCTTCCGTTCCTTTAAAACTTATAATATGATAATAATTCGTCGCGGAGGAGAAGGGACATTTGATTCAATTAGGATCGATATCAGATGTACTAACATTTAATTTATATCATAACCAACCAGATACAAGTGAACAAAGTGTCAAAATTGAAAAATATATATAGAAAAAAGGGAGAGCAGAATAATAAGAGTAAGTTTGTTTTCTTAAGATGATGATGCAGCTGCAGCACCATTGGTTGATGCATCATCCACAGGCTCTGCCTCCTCCCCAGCTTTATCACCCTCACCCTTCTTACCTGCAATACATGCACCACCTTGGCTTTACTTTTACTTTTAATACATACATAACACTCACAAATGTTATTTGCTTCCAATAATATCAAAACAATCTTCAAACCATGTTAGTTTAACCCTTAATATATTACACCCATACCTTTCTTCTTCTTCCCGCCACCTTTTTTCTTTGTCTTAGCTCCCAAAGCTAACCATGCCTTGATTTCTCGATCATCTATTGCCTTGCTTGGCTGCAGCTCCTGCAGCGGGTGGGATGTGATTCGATCAGATCCATTTGGCATTAGCAAGACCGTGAATTTGATGTGTGCAACATAATCACCTGCAGAATTTATAGTCCATAATGTGTCAGCTCGTAGTAACTAAATAATAAGATTCTATCTCCTGTCACTATTAAACAAGATTTCAGCCATGAATTCTTACCAGGCTT
The DNA here is from genome assembly GCA_038382025.1 of Adansonia gregorii. Classification (NCBI taxonomy): domain Eukaryota; kingdom Viridiplantae; phylum Streptophyta; class Magnoliopsida; order Malvales; family Malvaceae; genus Adansonia; species Adansonia gregorii. The sequence goes on along the minus strand of JBBYHO010000022.1, from coordinate 2,820,590 downwards.
CTCATGAAGAACAGGATATGGCTGCAAGAGATCATGATTCACGCATTCGACTAAACCTAGACGAGCTCTTTTCTCTTCCAAAGCCCTGTACTTAGAAAATCCACATGAACCATTAAGCAGAAGAAATAGCCATCACAGCATATTCATAAAAAATGCATTTAACAATCACCGACCGAGCAGTGAATGGCAGAATTGGAAATCTCTGATTTATTTCACTGAAAATAAATCTAGAGGCCTTCATCTTTAAATGATAGTTCTTGTCAACTGCTCTCTTATAAATTGTTGTCTGCTTCTCATCCAAAAGCTTTGGCTGCAATTTTAGCACATGGAGATCTTATGGACAAGATCAATATGACAAAAGCATAGTGAAGCAACCATGTTAAAAGACAAGAAGAGACAATTACCTTGCCTTCCCCGGTGCTTGCAACTATATCTACTGCATAAACTTCATTCTCCGCAAACTCTGCATCATCAACTCTCGTATCTGGATTGGAGACGCTCAGTATGATTTTGTTTCCATCTATTACAAACTGCTTCAATTGATGGCTAAGAACACCCTCAACAATTTTGCAGTCATAAGCTGCAGCTACCTTCTGAATTGCATCTGTTACATCTTTATTCTGCCATTAAAACCATAATAAAAGACAAATAAAACGAAGAATATCAACAAAAGAAGAGAGGATGCAAGCACTAAACAATATAAATTACAAAGGAAGTTAGTAATGCATTCATCATAAAACCAGTCCACAACAATTCATTCAAAAGTGGGGAACACTAAAAAAATTTCCCTATCAGAGTAACTATGACAAAAGCCTCACTCGGACGTTGGTCCATAGCTTTTGAAAACTATTCATCACACAGGGAAACTAGGATGTGAGGAAATTTTAAAAATACCAAACTATGCTACATAGATTTTACCACTATGAAAAAGAAAATCATTGACATCCTATGAGTTGTCTTCCCACAGCAGCAGGATTCACTTGGAGGACAGGGAATGTAACACAGCGATTGATCATACATGATTCTCTATCAGTGTAACTATGAAAAAAGGATGCTAAATTGGAACTAAATCCATAGCCCATGATTATCTTCATCATGTAGAAATCATGTGAACCAGACAAAACATCAAAAAAAAATTATCGATACTTGCCCCAAACACCAAAGAAACCAATTTGTGGATAAAGAAAAGCTTCGAAAACAGTAACAAATTAAAACGTGTAGTACACATCCATTTAGTCAGCAGTATTTCTCAATAGTTTAATAAAAACAACCATGAGGTGATATCCACTTTATGTTAATTATAAAGAAAATGTTGATCTGCTAGGGCAATAGGTATAAACCAATAAAAGAATAATACCACAAGGGAGCCTAGCATCACCAAACATAATATTGGCAACAGGGAAAAGAGGAGATCGACAAAAAATTGATCACCTCGGCAAAGTTGCCTAGACTTCAATTTTCTATCTACATCTTTCAATCACTTCCAAGAGTGATATATAAAGTAAAGCAGTACACATCCCGTTTACTTGACAGAATTTCTCAATAGTTTTGATCATGAGGGTAACACCAACTTTATGTTAGTGACTAAGAAAAATGTTGGTCCACTTAGGCAATGGGTATAAACCGGTAAAAGATGTACCACCCCTAACACTGGCAACAGGGAAAAGGACAGATAGACTAGAAATTTATAACCTTGGAAAAGTTGTTGCCCAGCTGTCATATTTCTATTCTACATCCTACAATCACTTCCAAGAATTAAACCAAAAGGTATAGCGAGCCGAGAGATCAATACCCCTATCAGTGTAACTATGACAAAAAGCTTCATTTGGATGTAGATCCGTAGCTAATAAAAGTAGTTCATCATTTAGGGGATCAAAATCAAAAGTCAAAACTAAAAACACAGTCTTTACATGTTTCAAAAACAAAAAACAAATTCAGCTCGAAATCAAAGTTTGGCTCAAGAATTCTAAGATGGAAAAAGGACAATAGCTCAAGCAACATTCAAGAACACAAAAGATAGCATAGAATGTCACAGCACGATATACAAAACAATTACCTTCTTCCCGGGCCTTACAAGCCTCAAGGCAACTTCAGCAGCTGTCTTTGCAGGAGCAACAACATCAGCCCGCCAGCCAGTGACTGGCCCATCCTGAATAACATGGGTGTGTGCAACTACAGCAATAAACCCACCCATGTAGCAACCCATATCACTGCATACCGGGGGGAAAAAAAGGGAAATTTGATCGGCATTCAAAAACATTATATTAAGAAAAGAAAAAACAGAAATACAATATGAAGCTTACACCTTCACCATATCACCTTCTTCCAGCTCCGACGTGTCACTGGCAAGTGGAGAGAAACGACAAACAGTGTTGTTGACAGAAAGACAAGTGGGGAAGGCGACACCCCTCTCAGTCTTCTTCTTAGCATTCTTGTACATGTTGCCTGTTTGCCTTTACATCACATAAACAAAAACGTCAAACCATAACGTACTAATTGCATCATCAATTGCAAAAACTATAAAAACGCTAAACAAGCAGAAATTAAACACTTACTCTCTGATAAATGCATCGCCCTTCTCACAAATGTCAACAATCTTAGCTTTTGGTTTGCATTCTTTTACAACTAACTGCAAGGCCTCTGATAATTTTCAAACACTATCAAACATAACGATAAAAAAAATCCAAAAAATAAATTTATTAAATTAAAAACCCATTTCCAATAAGCTAAAAAAATGATAAAAGTACATAAAAAGAGAAGAGATCAACTGTTAACGATCTCAGCAGCGCTCTTGTATTTAGTAACAACTTCAGGGGAGGTGA
>JBBYHO010000022.1:2799330-2813779 GCA_038382025.1 Adansonia gregorii | reverse complement strand
GTTTTCTACTTTCCATTTCAAAATTCCACCCCATTGCACATAGAACAAAAAGAACCATGATGACTACGTCAATCTGACATGAGAAGTGGAAAACCACATCATCTCGTTGCTGTAAAATCATATTCGTTGCTGCTAGCTAAGTAATTAACTCATGATTGCAAACATATCTAAGTTTTCAAACTGCCAAACCCTTACTTCGTTTGTTTATATATGGTTTCCGGCTTTACGATTCATTTCAGTTGATCCAGCTGCAACGACCACCTCTTTAACTTGCTAACCATTTTCACGTCGGAGAAATGTAATCAGTAAATCCATTTCTTATGTTGTGCTTACATGCATCACACATGGCATTCTTATCCTTTCTCTCTCTCCCTCTCTATGTGTGTGTATATATATATATATGTATATATCTTGTATAGCTAGGGTGCCCATGCCACTTGCCGAATAATCTATATATACTTAAAAAAGACATGTCCCTACTTACATATTCTTGGACGCAAGATCTATCTACTAAAATAGAGTGAATTGAGCAAAATTTAGCAAATTTTTCATGTGGCATAAGTGGGGGTGATGTGGATATTTCAAGTCATTAATATCATTATTCTATCAAATATGTGTGTATATATCTAAAGTATGTCATTTTTAACTGTTTGTTCAAATATATAAATCACTTGAACGATATTTTTTATAAAAATTATTTGAAATTTGACAAATTTGAAGTACTTTTATTGGATAACACGTGTCTACCTAAATAATTATATGCAAGCTAGTTAAGACTTATGCCATCATCTTGTACTGGCACTCCCTAGTTTTCCATAGAAACATGGCGGAAAAAAGAGATAAGAAGAGGCACTGTTTAATTATTTTCTTTTGTCAACAGACTGATATAAATGAAACCATATTTGTATACATTCTTTATATATACATGAACTTTTGGTTACATGTTGAAGCCAATATGTATATCTTCGTTAGTAACTATTCGCTCTACTACTTATATCTTCCTCCCAATTGAATTTACACGGGATGTCAATCATAATCAATATCGGTAAAGAAACAGAAGTCATTTAGAAACCTTGGGTAGCTCAACTGAAGTTAATATTGGCTGAGTATCATCTCCAATGACTGGATGACAACAGTATTAATCTAGTTGGATTTTGTTGTTTGTTTGTTTCTTTCCCAGGGTCCAAGGGATTCCTTCCAATCAATAACTTATTACTTTGGTACGATAATGAATAGTATAATAATAGATATGTGATATTATTCTATTCGTAGATGATTTATGAATTTATATATTAAATATATTATTTAAATAGTTATTTATTATTTAAATATATTTTTATTTTGATTTAAATAATATTAGATATTTAAATTCGTATCTGTCAAATTAAATGTAAATTTGGATAGCGTGTAGTTAATAAATAAATTTAATTTTTTAAATTAATTAAATGAATTTAAATATTTAAAAAATTATATATATAATTCATTGGCATGATTTCAAAGACTATTGTGAACATGAATGATATAATATAATTTATTAAATATTTTAACTATGAAAAATAATGCTTAAACCTCAAATAAATTAGTATATCAATTAACCTCTCATGAACTCATCATTTATTTCTTGTGTAAGGACTAACGAGTCATGATGCTGAGAATCCCAAAGCACTTTGTTTCATGTTCGTACATTTCTTGTGCGTAGCAGGCAAGCAGTTTGCTTGGCAATGGCGTGATAACCGAACCCAAACTGCACCTCGCTTAGGATAGGGAATGCGACCCACCACGATCCATACCACTCCTCCCTCCCATCCCAAATTGGGCTCGAGAGGATTCTAAAAGACAAAAACAACTTTTGTTTATTCATTTTTATTTTTTTTATTTTTAAAGTCTAATTAGCAACGCATTTGACTTACTAATAGTTAAAATCCAAGCATGCTAATGGCAAGATTAATTCAATTTAAAAACATTCAACTTGATTATTAATTAAATTAAATTCATTTATTTTCGTGCTTGATTGAGAGCAAGTTCTCGTTCGCATGAATGGATGGATTAATTGAACATGTAAAAAAGGAGGAGAAAAAGCATTCTGCCCGTTCGATTTAATTTTTACCACTACGAAAAGACGGGTCAGGAGAAAAGTAGAAAGAAAAGAGGAGGGAAAGAAGAGAACGCGAATCTGTTCTTATTAGGTTGGTGTACTTAATTGTAATTTGGAAAGTACTCTTAAAAAAAAAAAATTGCCCTATAAATAGTGGAAGAAGCCTGAGTTTGTCTCCATAAGAAGGGAGCTTCTCTCTCTGGTCTGCTTGTTCGCCAAAAAGACTATTGAGTTTAACGAGTTCTTTATTTATTTATTTCACTCTGCTTTCTCTCTGTTTGGCTGTGGATTTGGAAAGATTTTGAGAGAGTGAGAGAGAAGAGCTTTCTAAAGAGTTGTAAAATGGACAAGTACACTGTCCATCTTGCGATGGCGGCTCTGGTTGGAGCTTCGCTGGTGGCCGTCTCGGCTTATTATATGCACAGGAAAACCCTCAACCAGTTGCTGGAGTTCGCCAAGACTGTAGAGAGGGAGAGGGAGAGGGAGGATATTTCGGAGGGAGAGTCGCCGCTGCACTCCAAGAAACGCCGCGGCCATCACTCGCGCCGGAAGGGGAACGGATATTACCGCCGTGGCTCGGCGTCTTTGCCAGATGTTTCGGTGATATCCGGCGGGATTGATGGAGAAGAGAAACGCAATGGTACTATCCATGTGGACGGAATTCCCCCCGGGTTGCCGAGGCTCCATATGCTGCCGGAAGGTAAACTTGGGATTTGAAATCAAGGGATTTGATGATTTTTTAATGATATAAGTGTAAAGTAATAGCTTGTTGCTTAATTTTGCACATTGCAGAATTAACGTATTGGAAACCTGTTTTCTTTGTATCTTTCTCTGTATGCTTATTTTATGAAAGAGACCGGAATCTATTATCAGATTAATTCAAAAAAATTGCTGATTTTGTCGCCTTAAACTAAGGAAAAAGGGCAAACAGAGTTACAGCTTAGAAAAGACAACAAGTTCAAACTTAAAGGCAAAGTTAAAGGGTACTTCTTGTAAGGAAGTACTTCCAAGGAAGATCAGCCTAACAGCCTTGTTTTTCAGAGAATCTGACTTGAAATTTTGTTGACCTGCCAGAACCTTAAGTTCGTCAGCTATAAGGATATATGAAGATCGTTATCACTTGTAAAAAATGAAATAAAAACTACTGGGAACTCCTTTTGTGTCATTTAAAGATTGTTGGCTGGATCTCTTTGAGACTTTAATCCAACTTCCACTCAGGAGAATGTTCCAGTTTTCAGGCTTGGAAAGGAAATGATTTGTCTTGGGTTCTTTTTTCCTTTCAAATCTTTTTATATTTCGTGGTGTCAATTTGTTTTCTGATTGGATACAGTAATTATTTGGCTTCAGGGAAGACTGGTGGCCATGCAACACCTGCTAAGAGATCTGGAAGTCTTATCCGACCTACTTCTCCTAAGTCCCCTGTTGCTAGTGCAAGTGCCTTTGAGAGCATAGAAGGATCAGACGATGAAGATAATATGACCGACAATTCTAAGATAGACAATGTGTATCTGCATACTAATGGAAATGCTGTGAGTAAACCTTTTTTTTTTTTTTCCCTTTTCCTTGCCGGCTTGCTTCTGCTATGTTTTTATAGTTTGTTGGAAGTTTGATCAAACTATTGAGTTATAATAAATCTCCCATGTACAGGGCCCAAATTTGCCAGACCACATTAATGCCAATGGAGAGGCAATGCAGATAGCTGCTTCAAGCATGATTAGATCCCATAGTGTATCTGGTAACCTCCATGGCATTCAGCCTGATCCTATTGCGGCTGATATCCTAAGGAAAGAGCCGGAGCACGAGACCTTTGCACGACTTAAAATTACCCCTACCGGTATTGACTCTCTCTAATATATGCTATGTTAGGTTTGTAGTAATGGGTCTGCATCATAATGTTTATTATTACTTGGTCACCATTTTCACCATTTCTTGTGTTCTAATGCTTAAATCATGTATAAATACCAAGCATTCAATATTTTATATATTTAACAATTTATTTAACAAAATATGCAAACATTCACAGTAGACCTAAAATCCATTCCTGTATGATTTATTAAAACATGCTTATCTTTCTTTTAGAAAATATAAGCTATTGAAAGGTTATTTTTAGTGTGCTTGACAATGGTCTAAGATAGTATATGTTTTTATCTCCTTTGTTTGAAAGATTGCAAGGTCATATTTTTAGGGTTAAGGTTATGATAATAGTTTCTGTAAGTACAATTTGCTGATCTTTTATTTATTTATTTTTCATCTTCTACTTAATACCAGAGGTACCATCACAAGATGAAATTGAGGTCTATGTAGTTCTGCAAGAATGCCTAGAAATGCGGAAAAGATATGTATTCAGGGAGGCAGTTGCTCCTTGGGAGAACGAAGTTATATTAGACCCAAGTACGCCAAAACCTAATCCAGAGCCCTTTTTTTATTCTCCTGAGGGAAAATCTGATGTAAGTTTATGCTCGCAATCCTAGATTCTGTACCACAAGTTACTTGCATTTGTGCTTCTTCTTCCTTAGGTTTGTAAAGATGCTTACCCTTTTTTGCAGCATTATTTTGAGATGCAAGATGGAGTAATACATGTCTATGCAATTAAAGACTGTAAGTGTTGTGATTCCTGACTCCTGATGTTGAACTTTTTTACTTGTGATGATCTGAACTACTCTTTTGCTTAACCATTTTTTTTTCTGTCTTATTTCAGCAAAAGAAGAGCTCTTTCCTGTAGCTGATGCAACAACCTTTTTCACTGACTTGCATCACATACTTCGAGTTATAGCAGCAGGCAATATCAGAACTTTATGTCATCACCGGCTAAATCTTCTTGAACAAGTATTGCTTCTCCCTGTCTATGAAGTGCATGTTAATTTTTGTAATTTTCTATTTTGATCATTAAAATACTTTTTCATTTTGATTTCATTCAGAAATTCAATCTTCATTTGATGCTTAATTCGGATAGAGAATTTCTAGCTCAGAAAAGTGCACCTCATAGGGACTTCTATAATGTGAGGAAAGTTGATACTCACGTTCATCACTCAGCATGCATGAACCAGAAACACCTTTTGAGGTTTATAAAGTCGAAGTTGAGGAAGGAGCCAGATGAGGTAACTTTTATTCTCGTTAATTACCTATGGCGTGCCTTTACAAGGGGCCTTATAAGTGCTATTATCCTTTAAAAACTGAGTTCTTTGCAAGTTCATGCATTTACACTTTATAATTTGGCCATTATTCATTGCAAGGGGACCATAGGTGCTATGTAAATGTGTCTGTGTGTGTGTGTGTGGGTTTTTTTGGGGGTAATTGTGTGTGTGTGTGTGTGTGTTGTGCCCACTCTTCTTGCAACTATTTTTATATTCTCTCTCAATATGGAAGTTGCGTACAAGCTAATTTGTTTTGTCCAATTATGGCTGCATATGTGATGTAGGAATAGCCTTATTGATTTGTGCAAGAGTTGTATGAAGATGGTGCATGTGAAGAAAATTTTTTGCTCAAAAGTTATTTTTACTATATCCTTTATTTTTTCAGGTTGTCATATTTCGAGATGGGACGTATTTGACCCTGAAAGAAGTTTTTGAGAGCTTGGATTTAACGGGGTGATGATCTCTTTTTTTTTTTTAACATATTTTTTGCTTAAAAAGGAAGGGAGATATTATGCAACTCATTATAATTCATTTTTGCTTTTGAGTAGGTATGATTTAAATGTCGACCTTCTTGATGTTCATGCAGACAAGAGTACTTTCCATCGCTTTGATAAATTTAACCTTAAATATAATCCATGTGGTCAAAGTAGGCTGAGGGAGATTTTCCTCAAGCAGGACAATCTTATCCAAGGTATATCCTTCATATTTCCTTGATTTTGAGGACGTAGGGGTATTGTGCCAAGTTCACTTCAAAATAAGCTATTAATTTGCCATGGAAATTGTTTGCCTGGAATATGTACTAAGATTCAGATAAGGTGCTGAGCCAGTCCTCCTGATTTGTATTTGAATGAACCATCAGTGTCTCTTCTCATATTTGTGCATTATTATACATTATAAGGTGCTTTTCCAAATCTTTTGCTGTAAACAAGATTCCATGTCGTTGCATTTTTTGTTTGATTTGTTGCTGTGAAAGAATCTTTTCTTCCTGGTTATTTTTATTGTGAAATTAGAGTCTGACTTTGTATCTCTGTAGGTCGATTCCTTGGTGAGCTGACAAAGCAAGTGTTTGCTGATCTTGCTCAAAGCAAATACCAGGTACTTCCTCTGGCTTTTCAGACTTGGAGACAGAACTTCAGAGCAATTGAGCTTGAGTAAAACCATTATAAGGAGGATTATTCCTTTATAAGCTTAATACCTTTTACTTATTCTTTGAGGAGCTATATGTAATCAATGAACCAAATTATTGATTACTAATGTTTGCTTTTGATAATAATCATCAGGAGGCTCCCTCTCTCCCTCTCTTTTAACACACCAAATATGTTCTCTGGATTTACATTGTTTTAATGTTCAATTTGATTGCTGCAGATGGCTGAATACAGAATATCAATATATGGCAGGAAGCAAAGTGAGTGGGACCAACTGGCTAGTTGGATTGTTAACAATGAATTGTACAGTGAGAATGTTGTTTGGTTAATTCAGGTGTTAATAATCTCTTTGAAATCTGAGTAGTAATCACTAGCTTCTTTTGTGATATATTTTGTGAACTTTATATAAAAAGGCCTATTGTTGGTCCATATATGTGGATTAGAACCCTTGTAAAGTGGCACGGACTCCATGCAAAAAATGTTGTTGAACTTTGGCTGTTTAATAATTCTTAGTCCTTGATTATGTGACATTTTCTTTAATTTTTGCTTCAGATCCCTCGACTTTACAATGTGTACAAGGAGATGGGGATCGTTACATCATTTCAGAACATTCTTGACAACATCTTTGTTCCTCTGTTTGAGGTTACAGTGGATCCAGATTCACATCCTCAGTTGCATGTTTTCTTGAAACAGGTTTAGTATCTTTTATACTAACTTTTCTATTCATTTTTTTATTTATTTATTTTTTGTATTGCCATGGTTTTGTTTGGATTCTTTGTGCCTTGGTTTGCGTTGTCGGCCATTACATCTGCTTCTTGTTGGCAATTCAGGTTGTAGGGTTGGATTTGGTAGATGATGAAAGTAAGCCTGAAAGACGCCCCACAAAACACATGCCAACTCCAGATCAGTGGACTAATGTATTTAACCCTGCGTTCTCATACTATGTGTATTACTGCTATGCGAACCTCTACACCTTAAACAAGGTATGGATTTTATAATTGGATACGGTTTCATCTTCGCCAGATTTGAAGGCCTTTATCGTCTTTATATTTTCAAATTACCGGTCTCAAATAAATTAAATAAATGAACTTTCAAAAATAATTGCTTATTTTCTTTGCATCAACTCTCTCAATTATTTTTAGTACTGGCTCTCTTCTTTAAATTAGCAATAGTGCAACCTCTCTGTTTTTGGTATACGTGCTTACACTTGCGGCATGATTTTTCCAGCTTCGTGAGTCCAAAGGCATGACAACCATCAAATTCCGGCCGCATTCTGGGGAGGTACTTATGAGATTTATATGCTAACTTCATGTATGTTTTATATTTACCTGTCCCTCATATCTATAGTAGTTTCAGGCTGGCGATATTGACCACCTTGCGGCAACATTTCTAACTGCTCATAATATTGCACATGGAATCAATTTAAGGAAATCTCCTGTACTACAGTATCTTTATTATTTGGCACAGGTAAGAGCAAAAGGAAACTTAAAAATAATTTAGTTGATCAATAAGCATGGATTTTCTAATTGCTGTCATCGCATACCAGATTGGCCTGGCTATGTCTCCTCTGAGCAACAATTCCTTGTTTTTGGACTATCATCGGAACCCTTTTCCAATGTTTTTCCTACGCGGTCTGAATGTTTCCCTTTCTACGGATGATCCACTTCAAATACACTTAACAAAGGAACCTTTGGTGGAAGAGTATAGCATAGCGGCTTCTGTAATCTCTCTCTCTCTCTCTCTCTCTCTCTAGGCAAAAATCTGGAGTACATAATTTTATCCAAGGTTCAATTAAATTAAAGCTGTTGACTTGCAGGTGTGGAAGCTGAGTTCATGTGATCTATGTGAGATTGCCCGTAATTCAGTCTGCCAGTCAGGTTTTTCACATGCTTTGAAGGTACATGCTCTTTCTGATTTAGAAGAGAGGCTGATGGTTGGTAAGGGCAGTGATATGGTGTTGCAACCATCTCTAGGAATTGTCAGTGTGGGGGTAGGAATGAGTTGTACATAAAGAATGTACATGGTCTATTCCAAATGGCACCCGTCTAATTGCTTGAAAAGCATTCATGAAATATTGTTTTGTCACAATGTCTTTACAAGTATTTAGTTTTGATTAGGGAATTGTTCCAGCTACTATTATTTGGAGATAAGTGATGAGCTGCACCTTGCACTTCGGTAGACTCTGCATTGAAATGATTTATATAATTGAAATTAATTTTATGAATGTGTCTGTTTCAGTCGCACTGGATTGGAAAGGAGTACTACAAGAGAGGGCCTGATGGAAATGACATACACAAGACAAATGTACCTCATATCCGGCTGGAATTTCGTGACACGGTAAGAGCTTAGCTATAATTTATTAAGCAGACTCTTATAACCTGAATACAGATGCTTGTAAAAACATATTTTCCTCAACCCCATCCTAATGTCCCCTTTTCAGCTTTCCTCTCAATCCTACTTTGTGGTTTCTGCCTAGTTACTACTTTAACATAAAAGATGTTATGTTTATGCAGATCTGGAGAGAGGAGATGCAACTGGTTTACCTGGGCAAGGCCGTTATCCTGGAAGAAGTGGACAAGTGATGTTAAACATACTGTGTAAAGGTCCATTCTTAAACATTACATGCATATCTAGGAGGTAGCCATCTGATTCCTTTCGTTCTTGTTTGAGTAGTTTCCTAGTATCTGGTTGAAGTTCCTTTTAACATTTAAATAAAATTGTATAATTCGGACTATCTGCCATTTATCTTATTTGTTGCAGTAGGCTCAGAACCTGCGGTCCACTTGCATCCTGCATAAAGCGATGATGAATCATAAGAACTGAGAAAAGGCAGGGCAAGCAACAATCTGATCATGAAGTTAACGTAGTTTGAGGCCACTGGTTGACCTTTTACATGAGCGAATTCTTTGAAGGAAACATCAGTGTCTTAGTTCTTAGATTCAGAGCATGGCCATGGGGTATCCAAAAACAAATGAAATACAGCCTATAGCACAAGTAAGCAAATTACAAACATTCCATTGAGAGATAAGAACCAAAATTAATTTCCATTGTTAGATTAAGGGCGATTGTATAGTGTTACTGCTTACTTCTGCAGTTATGACAATGTATGCTATTAAATATTGTTGGCAAGCAGGAAAAGTGCTTTCTTGCATGCATTATTTTTTTTTTTGACCCACTTTATTGAGGAATGCGGGTATATCCTGGAACAGATCATGCGTCATGAATAAATTTACTCAGTTTCTTCCATCTCATTCCTTGTCGTTTTTGTATTTATTTATATTCTTTTCCCTATTCGTTATAAGTAAAAAAACAAGAATGGCCATCGCGTATTCGAGCTGTTGCAGCAGAATCATTCGTACATACCGTTTGTGAAGAAGTGAAAGAACAGCCATAAATTTTGCGTAAACGAATGAGCTGATTCAAGCCCTTCTAAAGTGATTCAAGCTTTTCCCAAAACTCATAAACGTTGATAAACTCCTTAAAGTTGCAATATTATTTTCTATCAAATATCAATCTCATCCGTTCTCTCTATTCCGAGGATAATCCAAATGACACAAACAAGGGACTTTACCTGAATGAAACCCCAAAAGGTAAACCTCTTATCTTTTAGGCCGACTTATCTCTTTGATTACACCATAAGTTAGTGATTCAACTTCTTTATAATTTAAAAATTTATATAATATAAATTATTAAAGTATTAAAATTTATGTAAGTATTGAATATTTTAAATATGATTATAATATATTTAAAAATAATATAAATATTATATAAATAAATAAATTACTAAATCTAAGCGTTCATCGTCCTTAATAAGCAAAATAGAAATTGTATATATATATATATATATATATATATAAATATAAAAGGAGGGATTCTTTTATTTTAGTGTAAAACTTTTTAGTTTTACATAATTTTCTGACCATTAATTAAGATTTATTCAACGATTAATTTATAAAATCTAACCATTATTAATTGTTTGCTTATTTTTAATTTTCTTTCAATTATTGAATAAATACCAATAATGATTAAAAAATTATGTAAAATTAAAATTTTTTACACTGGATTATTTTATATATATGTACAAAAGTTTTCTTGTCTGAAGTCAAGTCATTGGGCCAAGTTCTGAATCCAAAGCCAGCCCATACTTTAAATCTAAATAGGTAGATTGGGTAATTAAAGGTCGGCCCATTTCAAGCCAACAAAAATTAAAAACCGAAATTGGAAAATCTGTGTCTTTCGTTTCGAGTTCCTTCCAGGTTCCAACTTCTCAAACAGAACTGAAATATCAAAATATCCTGTTTCAGTTCAGATTCAGACAGCCTTTGTTCCAAACTCTCTTTAGAATGGCCGCAATCAATGTCTCTCCACTTTTCACATCTTCTTCTTCACTTCGCAGATTCTCTTCTTATGCTCCCCAAAATACCCCTACCCGTTCCTTTGATTCACGCTTCACCCCTTCGCTGTCTTTCCCTTCCATTTCTCTAATGCCTCGCGCCTCAATAAAACCTCGCTCTTTAATAATCGCTTCTGCTATCAAGAACCTCTCTGAGGTCGAACCGGTTCCTCTCCCGGTCATTCCCGAGGAATTCGCTGCCAAATTGCCTTCGGATGCCGGGGTCTACGCCGTTTTTGATCAAAACGACGAGCTTCAATTTATCGGCATCTCGCGTAATATTGCTGGGAGCCTTTTTAATCATAAAAAATCAGTGCCGGAGCTTTGCTGCTCCGTTAAGGTACATTTAATAAATATTGCTTTTTGTTATTATTATTTCTTTGTATGTTGATTGTTTGAGTTTGGGAATTTATGAGTAAATCAATGCAATATATTTAATTAAAAAACGAATGAAATAAATAAGAGGTGGACAGATATAATTAACCGATCTGGGTTGATGCATGGGGATGTTTGAACCAATGTGATGCTTTAAGTTTCGAGTTTAATGGGTTTTTTTTTAAACGGAATAAACATTTTTACATTGAATGCTTGGAAATCATCAATCTTTTTTTTTGGGTTTTAGAGCCGTATAGTTGAGTAATTCTAACCTGTGTAGCTTGTCTTCAAGTTCTGGTTTAAACAAATTTGGATTTTTTTTTTTTTTGACGGAACCAGTAATAGTCTGCCAAGTGCCAAGTTTTGTGCAAGATTTTGATCTTGAATAGATTTCCATATGTTTTTAGCTCAATTATGTTTTCAAAGTTCTGATTGTTTTATTCAACAGTTTAGTTGCCTTGCCAAAAGGTTTTAGCTATTTGTCATTGGGCGGGTCTTGATGTCTCAAAGCTGTTTCAGTGGCCTGTTTTTGTCAGATGTGCTGGTATTGATTTTTTTAGTAACCAGACATTTGAATGATCTTTATCATAGTTTTATTCATCATGGAAAAATCAATTTGACGCTGACTAAACTGAATTGGAAGTCAAATTATGTACAACCAAGGTGGGTGGATTATGTATAAGGATTGCAGGTTGATAACTTCCTTCATGAACCATCCATGGGGTTTGAATAAAGTAAGCAGAGCATGCTTCAATTCTTGCTGAGCAAGTTGAACTGAAATCCACCAAATTGGCATTGGCCATGGGGGATTAGCCTAGTCAACCTGGCTTTGTTATTCTTTTGTTTTTGTTTTTTTTCCCCTTAATCAGCTTTGTTCAGAGGTCATGTTATGGTAAAACCGCTAGCGTTTATCTTGATATCAGTGAAGAGAATCATAGAGTTATTACTTGCCTGGTATTTTTTGTCATTTTAAGCTGTCTGTAGGTTGGTGTAGTCAATGAACCTGATAGAACAGCTTTAACTCAAGCTTGGAAGTCATGGATGGAAGAACATATACAAAGCACAGGAAAGGTCCCACCAGGCAATGAATCAGGGAACACCACTTGGGTTCGGCAGCCTCCGAAAAAGAAGGCAGATCTCCGACTTACTCCTGGTCGACATGTCCAATTGACAGTTCCACTCGAGGAGCTCATCGATAAGTTGGTGAACGAGAACAAGGTAGTGGCCTTTATTAAGGGCTCAAGAAGTGCCCCGATGTGCGGATTCTCACAGAGAGTAATCGCCATTCTTGAAAGCCACGGAGTTGATTATGAGAGTGTTGATGTGCTTGATGAAGAGCATAATTCTGGATTGAGGGAGACGCTGAAGCAATATAGTAACTGGCCCACGTTCCCTCAAGTTTTTGTGAATGGAGAACTGGTTGGAGGGTGCGATATTCTGACCTCGATGTACGAAAAGGGTGAACTTGCTGCTTTGTTCAAAAAATAGTGGGTTTTGAGTTTTTACTTTAGCAGTTAGCCGAAGAGTGTGGAAAAAAATGGGATTGTGAGACAGCGTATATTATGAGTTATGCTTTGATAGGTTGTGGATCTTGAATGAAAATTGGACGTTTCATCGATTATTATAACAATATGGGAAGAATCTCTGGATCATCATCTAGTGGAGCTGCAAATTCTCTGCCTGATCCTCTGACCTCTGTTGAATCCATTTCTGATTTCCCTTCTTCTCCCTTCTCGAGTGTAGCTTTAGAATTACGCGGCCATGGATGGCCCATCTATCCTGCTTGAGTATTGTTGTTTAGAAGTCTTTTGGCAAATTCCAAAGAAACTAGAGATATGCGTTGGCAGAAAAGAGAAGAAAGATATCACACAACAATGGGGAACAATGTTAGCAATATCAAAGTGGTAAAACAATATAATTGAAGAATGATGAAGAAATATCAACATTCACCTAAGAAGCCTCTGTTTAAGTCCCTGAAGCATTATCTCCATCTCCATGCCAAAGAGGAAATTACTTCCCCATCAAGCAATAAGAACTCTTCCGACTTCAGTCCTGCAAGGCCACCTTTCAGAGCCCCACTCCCTGCAGTATAAACCACATTTTGCTTTATTTTTTTTTTCATACCCATCACTCTTCTCCCTTCTGTTATGAGCTGGGGGTTGCAAATTGATGCTGAGAGAAAGGAATGAAACAGTGATCCATGTGCAGTTTTGAGATAACAAGCAGGAATTTAGATATCATTTTGTATTTGTTCAGGGATTTTTGACAAGTCGAAAGTCTTGACGGCTATCGATTAATGCTCGGTTGACAATCTAAAGAAGCTTATAATACACTTGACTGACTATAACACACCCCTTATGGGTTGAAAAGAAAAATTAAAAAATAAAAAACTAAAAACATAAAAGAAGTGAAAAGAATCAAAGTTTAAAGATAGAAAATGAGATAAGTTATTATCTTTTATTTAATGGTGTGGTAATTTTTTCAATTGGGTTAGCATAAATTCGATAAGAAGTTTTAACAATAATATAAATATTTTCAGCTTCCGTAAATTGATGCAACTACCAAATATGTTCAGTTGATAATATTTCATAGTGTAGTGAACAAAAATCCTTGTTCACATTCATAAGCATTAAGCAAGTAATGGTGAGGCTATTGCATTATTATTATTTTTTTATTACAATTGTCCAACGGGTTATACAGAAACAGAACTTATTTAACTTTTTCTGTAATAAGTTTATCGACATTGTTTTAGCGTTCTTTTTTCTCATTAGTGGAAAATCACCCATACAGAGTCCAGGAAAAAAGTTCACACTGTACTGTCAGAGGTGGCTCCGCTGGCTCACTGGGGCCTTAAAACTGGAAAAACCAGTGATTTCCCAACCGGTTATCAACCTGTTGATTTCATTCGTGCCTTAATAAGTGTAAATGGGTTCCAAATCACAGAATGCCTGCATGGTAATCAAAGCAAGAAAACTCCAAGATGTTTCTAATCTTTTTACTACTCAATAAACGTGATTTGATAACAGTAAAGACCAAATCTTAGATGTACCAAATTGACTAAAAACAGACATCTAAGAGTTATTCAGTATTTATACTCTATGCACTTTTGAACCTCAGGTTTGGATTACTTTTTGCCAAAATGAATTTTGATCTTAACCTAGATCTATTCTTAATTGTTTATCCTTTCGCAGTAAGAAATTGAAAGTGATTTTGTGTTGAGAGCAGAGATGAAAACCTTTGCAACAAGAAAATCAGCCAAAATTCCATTGCCACCAAGTAACTCCCGCCCAAGAGCGACTGTCTCTCT
>JBBYHO010000022.1:2770458-2795909 GCA_038382025.1 Adansonia gregorii | reverse complement strand
GTAACTTAGGGCGGTTAATAGTAGCTGGGACATCACTGTACTCTATCGTCTATATCTATAATGTTCTGTAGAATTGTCCCTAACCATGAAAAACACTGAGTTGAAAATTGAAAGTCACTGCTTAAGGGACAATTAAGTAATTGTCTTTTTCTTGGGTTAATTAAGTCATTTAAATATTATTAATGGAAGAAAGTAAAGAAAAAGAAAGGAAGAGAAGGAAAAAAAAAATGAAAAAAAAAAATTTATGTATTAGATTTATTTTTTTATGTTTAAAGTATTATAAATTTATATATATTCATATTTTTTTGTATATTTTAATATATTTGTTCATCTGTATCGTGTTTATTTTTTTAATGTATTTTAATTATTTTTCTTATGATATATTCGTTTCATGTCTCAATACATCCATATTAAGCATAGTTTATTATTATCATTCAATTCAAAAAAATTTTGTATATTTATATCGTGTCTTAATTCATGGCATATTTTACATAATTTTTTATAATATTCATTTTTTTTAAAAGAATTGTGTCTTGAACTCTTGATGATGTGTTTGTGTTTATATTTTTTTATGTATTCACAATATTATAAATTTATATAAAATTTTACACGTTAATAATTCGTTTTATATAAATTTTGATATATTCATGTTAATTTTCATATCGTTTCATGCTTTAATTATTTTCTCATATAATATTTGTATTGTATCTCAATTTATTTTATATTTTATATATTTATTACAGTGATTTGATTTTAACTTTAAATTTATTTACTTAAAAATTAGATCATTACATCTACTACACATTAATATAATTAATTTAAAATATAATTCTAAAAACTTTAATGTTTTATATTAATTATAATTTCTTTTCAAATCCTAACCATATCGAATGATTGTAACATATTTAAATTATAATTACTAATAATATGAAAATGCGTTGATCATGTTTAGGAAGGCCGCCGACACACGTAATCCTTGTACAATGCTATATGAAAACAGAAGTTTGAAAAATGTTACATGTCTTTAATTTGTTTTTATTGCACCACAAAAATAAATTTTTTATATGATTAACAAAGAGCTTGGTTTTTTGAGTTGAGTTAAAGACTACTTATAATATTAGTTAAAGATTATTTAATATCATTTTACTAATTTTTTATATTTAATATATGAATCGTATAATTCAAAAATTATATTAATTATATGTATATTTTATAAATATCACTTTAATCAATGTCATTCCTTAATAATTATATTTTTTGAAAAGTAAACTAAATTAGTTGCGAATATTTATTTATATATATGTACCATATATATTATTCATATTATGTTTGGCTGAGTTTGGTTAAACACCAATTCAGTTAATAAAATTATAAGAGAAAATATAATCATAGCATAAAAAATAAAATAAAAATATTTACGCAGATTTATGTTTGATGCACTAACATTATATAATTCTATACATTGTTAGTGAATTAGATAATATCATCTCATCAAAAATAAAAATATTTGTATTTATTTTTAGGTAAAAGTCTGTTGTTAGTCATTGTATTATAGTAAATGTAATATTTTGATCTCTATACTATTAAATTTAATATTTTAATCTATATACTTTTAAAATTATAACAAATAAAAAAATAATTAACAGTATTAAAAATCATTTAAATATTGATAAAATGTTGATGTATCATATGTTGTAGAATTTTAACTTTTGTAAAAAAATAAGCTTGGGTTTAAGGTAGATTTTGAGTCATTCTTTGTATAAAATTTAAAATTCTATATTACATAATACGCCATCATTTTATCGATATTCAAACTTTTTTTTGAACACCATTAATTATTTTTCTATATTTGCTATAATTTCAAAAATATAAAGACTAAAATACTAAATTTAATAGTATAGTGACTAACTTGTCCCTTCACTATAGTAGAGGAACTTCCACTGGACTTTCACTTTATTTTTAAAAACTTATAGTAAGATGATATCAAATTTCAAATATATATATATTTTTAAAAAATTATTTTTTTTAATAAAGCTACTTACTAAAAAAATCTAACCGCCCGCTTTGTAAAACGAACGACCTACTTATGAAATTTACAGTTTTTACCTACAAAAATTTTCTAAAAAATATAGATTGTGTGAAATATTAGTATGCATATATGAGAATTGAGAAGAGGTAAATAGAAAAAAAAAAAAAAAAGAAAAGAAAAAGAAAACACAAACAAATTAAGAATTCAATATTATAATTAATGACTTGATAGCATTATTTATTATTACAGGTTCTTTAAATATCAAACTCCAATTAGCCAAAGAGGAATGGCCAATTAGTGATAGACAACAACAATATAAACAGCAAACAGCCAACTGTCTCTGTCTGGTTCTAAGTCAGTCTGGCCATTGGTGAAGTCTAATCTTGAGGCTTCATAGCTGGAAAGAGGAGAACTTCCTGTAAAAACATTTACTCCATAGTCTTACATTGAGTTCCAAGTATGTATATTTATTTCATCTTGAGTAAGGATAAATAGATTAAGGAAAAAATTTAAGAACAGTAACCTTGGCATTTGGTGAATCTGTAAGTAGCATTGCCAGCCGATCAATCCCCATTCCCAATCCAGCAGTTGGGGGCAGTCCATACTCTAAAGCAGTGCAGAACGATTCATCCGATAACATTGCTTCATCGTCTCCCAATTGTCGATCCTAAAAGAAGTAAAATATGTTATTGTTAGTGGTAACACATTTAAAAAGCCTTCTGGTCAGGTTTTGAGTAACGAAAACAGTTGCTTTGTTCCATCCTTGGGTTGTTACTGAAACCTCTTGTTGCATTAGTAATGCAGAATATGAAGAGATGCTACCTTGAGCTGCTCAGCAAATCTTTGGCGCTGTACTTCAGGATCATTCAATTCAGTATATGCGTTGCATAGCTGTAAGATCAGGATTAGTCAGTAAAATAGTAATAGCTTGAACTTCTATTTCGACATGTCCGGCACCAAAGTTTTGGCTCTGAAGTGAAGACTGACAGGAAAATCTATGCACCATTTACAGTTTTACCTCTCTCTTGTTAACGAATAATTCGAAGCGCTCAGTTAAGCCTGGTTTTGATCTGTGCCACTTTGCTAGAGGACTCATGATTTCTGGATGGTTGATAATAAAAGTAGGATTTGTGCAAGTTTCTTCAAGAAAATGGCCCACAAGCTGCCATTCGAAGACATGAAATATGTGAACTCACCAAATAAGTAAGCACACAGGAAACATTAAGAAAGAATAAAGGTATCAAGCATCAAAATCTCCTATGTACTGCTAATACTCACCCTCAGATGGTGCATCAACATTCATAACATGGATGTGACATTGTTAACATGAATCTGGCTCATTGCCAGATGTAACATAGCATCATATAGACATGGATGATGAATCCAAATGTCGATGTGATAACACATGTAGATGGTAACAGTTGGTCAACTAGGGAAAGAAATGACCTTGTCTAACAACCGAGTTGTGGTGTGCGGAGGAGGGCATTTGACATCAAATTTTTCACAGGCTTCCAACAAATACCTATTGGCAGTTTCACTGGAAAGATCCTTGGGTATGCTGAGATTTGCCCTAGACTCCAGTTCCTCTATCAAATCCATCCTTCTGCAGAAGTAAACAATGGTAATTAGACCTTTCAAAGCAGTATCTGACAATAATTTCAGCAATATAACCTATCTGATATTACAAACTACTAATATCCTTACCTAAAAGGTGGAGTAAAATCAAGCTCTTCACTGTCGAATCCATTACCATGGTACTTTATTTTGTGGCTTCCTGTCAGCTCCTTCACCATTCCTGCACATTTTACAATTTGCAAAATCATTCAATGTCTGCCTAACAGATATGCAATAAATCCAGCAGAAAGGCAGTTACATCAATTCTCAAGGTAAATCAAGAAGGCTATGGTAACTACCCTTCATGTTCAAATAAGTGTGACAGGGTGTGAATTCGAAATAAAAATTTGGATTCAATTCAATTGGATGCCTACCTGATAACAACTTCTCTATTAGATCCATCAAGTCATTATAATCTGCATAGGCCATGTAAAATTCACACATTGTGAATTCAGAAAGATGAGTTAGATCCATTCCCTCGTTCCTAAATACTTTCCCAATCTCATAAACACGATCAAGTCCCCCAACAATTAGTTTCTTGAGATACAGTTCTGGGGAAATACGCATATAGAGCTTCATATCCAATTCATTATGATGTGTAATGAATGGCCGAGCAGCAGCTCCTCCAGCAGTCATAGTCATCACAGGAGTTTCTACCTGAAGGAGATGGTTAGAAAACTTATAAACACCAGGGCAAGTTCAAAACATGTTATCAGACATTTGTTCAACATTTTGCACTAGCTTCATACCTCTATGAATCCTAGATTGTCGAGGAAATTTCTGTAGTAAGATATGATTTTGGCCCTGGTCCTGAAAATTTTCTGAACCTCCGAGTTCAACATCAGGTCCAGATAACGTTGACGATATCGAGTTTCCTAACATAAAAGAAGTTAAGAAGTTATTATCAAGTGCCAAAGCCACAATGAAAAACACATAACAAATTCTTAGCAGAAATATCTGGTATCAGTGAAGAAACATTAGCAAGCAAAACAGTAACAATAAAATATAAACATACCAGGGAACAGAAAGTAGAAGCATATTCTGGAGCAGAGTTACATACCTGATCTCTAAGAACGTAAGTTTCTGGATTTCTTGTTATTCCAGGGGTCCATGAATGATTAATTGTTTTCTTCTAGAGACATAAATATCTAGTTAGAATAAGAAAACATTTATAAGAAAGCACAAAATTTCCATGTGATCTTTTACCTTAGACTGTGCATCGTCGCTGTTGGAGGCTGCTGTATGCCTTGGAAGCATGTGCAGGCATGGGGTGAGTACCACGAGTGACCTAGGAAATATACTTAATTCCCCTCTTTGACTCTTCCCTGCAGCATAATCAGGAGCAAAGAGATTAAACCTGAAATGTATAATGAAGAAGAGGATGCAAATATATGAAGCATTTTCAGATTAATTTCTGCAGTCGGAACTGGCTAAGATCGATTAATAATTGAATTCAGGAATCGATTCTTCAGTACAAGAAGTATTAGTTGGAAATAAACAGCCCACTCTCTCTGTTCAAATTTCCACATAAAATTTGATATATTTTTTTTCAGAACATGGAACAGAGTAATCTTCCAAATGCCAAATTGTAGGTTTTGATGAAAGAAATTGATAGAAGAGGATCAAGATATACTACTAAATATAGATGTATACTAACCGGGGAACCCACAGATCCCTACAATGTCACCTCTCTTCACCCCAGAGTGGTACTTAGAGAACTCATTTTCATCCGTGTTGGAATGCCTATCAGAATCAAGTTCAAGATAAAGTTCAATTCTCCCACAGCAAATAATGTGAGTTGAAAGTTGAAACAGGAAGTTTTATAAGCAGCTTGATTACAATATTCATCACAACAAGACCTTTGAAACTTAATAACGCCAATCTTAGAGGATCAATGGTGGAACAGAAGACAGAAAATATATATATATATGTATATATGTACCTTGCATCTGCCATTACTTGAATTTTAGCACCATTTCCATGAAGATCATAGAAGTATAGTTTTGAAGAGGATGACCTCTTGTTCAAAATTCTCCCTTAGAAGTTCATAATCTTGATCAGAATCTCACCTAAGAGACAAACATAGAATGAAACCAACTCATATGCAGAGTACCTGCTAAGGAGATTTCAGTGTTCTCAACGTGTTCACCAATGTGCAAGCTTCCAAATTTGCCGATGAATTCACTGATAGACATTGAAATCTCAAACTTATGAGGGTATGGATTTAAACCAGATTCCTTTAGCAGTCCCAAGCTTTTTATTCTGTTCCTCAGGAATTGCTGCCACCAAAGTTCATTTTGACTATGATATATCATCCATAACTAGTTTTATACTTTTAAGGGACATGAACATCTATAGCTCTAGAAGTAGTAGTGAAAATGGTGAAACCCACCGTAGGATCCGTGGTATCATCATTTTCCACCTCTTGCCTCTGATTCTCTGTTGTCCTGTTTGTGCTCACCTGCAAATGGATGGACTGAACCAATTAGTATTGTGAATCACTTCATTTCTAGTGGTCACTATGCGCATGATATGGCTTATGACAAGGACACCACCCCACACCCCCCCCCCCCCCAAAAAAAGGATAATAAAAACGTAAAGAAAAAATAGTTATTTTGCATGATCATCTTGAATTTTCAGATCTGGAATGCTTGGATAAGCAAGATAGATAAGCATGATAATCACCTTCTTTTTCTCCTCTTCTCTGAACTGCCTCTCCCTTGCCCTCCGTTCTCTCTTAAGAGCACTAAAAATAAAGCAGAAAGAAAAAAAATTATATATATATATATATACATATATATATATATACACATATATATATATAATCAGTCATCACATGGTAATTAGAGAAGGCTATAACAACTCAGATATTTGCACTGAAGTAAAGCACATGAAGAGCAATACTTCTTGCTGAGAGTTTCAGATGAAGCTGGTTCGGGTTCCGAAACAAATGAATCCATTGATAACTGCTTTGATGTTCCTTGCCGTTCCAGATGAAAGAAAGACTTCTATATAATCATGTGCTGGTCTATTCTTGCAAGGTTGAAACATTCTTCTAATCCTCCATTTGAGTCAACTATATTAAAGTTCTTCTTTTTCAAACAATTTCTTCTTTTTATCATAAACTATTTAATTATAGAAAGGATCACTAGCTCCCCTGTCTTTCCTGGTTTTTTCCAATAAATTATTAAAAGATGTATGCAGCAGCCTTCCCATTTGTCAATATTCAATTATTTATTGTGCGTGGGCGTTGAATGACCTACTTGGGGCTCAAGGCATGCAATCTTAAGAAATTAAGGATTCAGAACTCCCACTTGCCATGTCTTTATTTTGGTTTCATCTTTCTTTACTTTTGCTTGGGGTACAAGAAAATTGACACTGTAGAAAGTAAAAAAAAAATGGCGAAAAAGAAATAGTAAGTGGAGATGTGGGGTAATATATACCTGTCGGATCCTAAACAAGCCCACTACCAATTGCGCTATATATCCATTTGATATCCTATGTCTAAGTACGATTATGTCTGTTCAATATACTTAGCCTAAGACAAAGAGTCAACATCTTAAACTCGAAAGTCGCAAAAGTGTGTCATACACTCATATCTGATGCTATGAGTTTATTTGAACTTCCTGCAATCACATGCTTCAGCAATTACAGGTATTTATTTAAGTAATAACTATAAGTTTTAAAATGCAGATTTTGGAGTGAGAAGGCTCAATGCAAAAGACTTAACACCCACGAAAAGCCTATTCCATTTCTTTTTTCTTTTTTTAATTTTCCATTTGGTCAGTCACTGAAACTTTCCTCAGGTTTCACTTGGGTTCACCATCTTCGCCAAACGCCTGCTTCAGAAAGCGGTTCAACACACTCAAAATAAAAAAAAAAAAAAAGAAATTCCTATATTGCTTTTAGATTCTTCAGATTCGTTCTCATTTATGTAAATATATATTGATGGAGCTATTTGAATTGGTTTCTTCAGCAAAACATGCAGCATGGGAATTTGAAAACAGAAAACCTGGCTTTGCGAGTTGCTATCCACTATGGGATCCCCTCTCCTGAATCAGTCCTTGCCGTTGATCCTATTCAGCGCCTCTTTGGCTTTCGGGACCTTGTGTTTAAAGGCGTATTAAGCTTTAACTACAAAATACAATTTATCTAAACATGAAGTGAGAGCCCAAACAAGCCATGTGCAGGCCCAAATAGTAAAAGGAAAAAGTTCCTTGAAGCCTTCCCCTCAGCAAGGACCTGAGAGTCGGTGGCCTGCGGGTATGTCGTAGTACAAACAGTCAAAGACCACAATCCAAAGCCTCAGCAAGATTTGAACAACATCAAAAGTCAACAACTTCGGCTGCCCAAAACTGCTCTCCTTTAATTTTTTTTTAAATGATAAAAATGGTCGGGTGAGTATAAGTCGATCTAAATCGACTTAACCGATAAAATTTTATTAATTCAGTTCGGTTAAATCGGTTTGATGATTATGTCGATTTTTTATATCGATTTATTTGATTAATTCGGTTGATTATCGGTAAATAAAATTATTAATCGAATTAATCAAATTTTTAATATTTAATAATTATATATTTTTATATATATTAATAGCCCAATTAAACTCATTACTAACCCAAATATATAACCATTAACTCAAGACTCAATAAATCAATTTAACCGAATTAACGGATCAAATCGATCAAAATTTAATTGATTTGATTAATTCGATTATAATTAAAAATATCGATTAATTTAATTAATTTTTTAATTAAATTAATTAATTTAATTTAAAATTTTTTTAATCAAATCGATTGAATCGAACCGAATGTTGACCCCTAAGTCCTCCCCTTTGCCCTCTAAAATGCTGACGGCCTTTATTCCTCTAAGCATGGCGCTTAGGCTAACGTGAATCAATAAATATTTTCGGGACACTTGAGACAGATTGATTGAAGACAATTTTGTCTTAATACACTTTATCGTACACTCTAATTGCGCGTAGGTCTAGCACTTTTCTTTGTTTTTAAAGTGACTTAGACAAATTAACCCCCTATCCTATGAATCAAGACAAAAAATCATGCTCATCTGTTTACGATTCAAACTCAAAGCCCACCCCTGCTTTTTTTTTTTTTTTCCACGATTGGCTGTTTTTGCCGACTATATTTGAACACTTCTTTAGCAGCAGCATCTCACTTACTACTGGCAAATTTGTGCTTCTTCCTGAACTTTGCCAGATTTCTTTTTGCTTCTTTTTTTTTCTCTCGTTGAAACATGAGTAACAAAAAATGTTCCAGTTCAGGGTGCTTTTCAAACGTTTTGCGTCGGATTCTTTGTTCAGGGACTCCTCCTCAGACACATCCATCAGACCACATTGTAGAGTTAAACACTGTGGATGATGTTGCTAAGGTTCAAGTTCAAGCTTCTGAAAGTGGTCCTGGAATAGTGGCGAGGCTAATGGGGCTAGACTCATTGCCAGAGAACAACTGGCTTCAGAAAGGTAAAATACGAGGCCCTGTTGCCCGGAGCAGGTCAGTCAATTTCATGGATTACATGCTGGAGTTTGATTTAACGCAAGCCAAACATCGCCGTGTGAAAACATCATTATCGTTTCGTGAGGTACCGCGAGGTCCACAATTATTCCAGCATAATCAGAATCAAGAATTCTTGCTTGTATACTTGGATGATGTGGACAAAAAAAACGAAGCAGGGTCTAAGCCAAGGAAATCTGAGAGTGAAGATGGATCAGGATCAGGTAGCGAGCATGCTAAGCAAAAGGAGAATGTAAGAGAGAAATTAGCTTGTAAGAACCAGAATCAAGAGAAAAACAAGATGATATCTAAGCTTAAAAATGAGCCAAGGGGAGTTTCTGGCAAATATTCTTCAAAGGCTGGTACCTGCATTGGTGGAGCCAAGAAAGTTCGGATTAATCGTGGTGCAAATTCAAAGGCAAAATGCTCGTCGAAGATGGTAAATCAGAAGGAAGTATCTGTTGTGGCAAGGAAGAAAAAGAACCAACATGAACTTAAGAAAATCGAGTGCTCTGAGAACCCAGTTTCTGTCCTTCATGTAAATGATTTTGCAGCCTACCAAGAAAATGGCATTTCAGGTTTTGGTTCTCTAAATTTCATTTACTTTAACAAGTTTCGATTGCGAAGTGCCATTGCCTTCTAAGTTGGGTATTGTCAATATTTTTGTTACAGGATATTCAAGGTCCTTGGATCTGAAGTCAGAGAAGAAGTGCTCATCAAAGTCGGTGAAACATAGTGCTGGCATTTCAGTCATTGAAGGTCTTAGAAAGCAGGTATTTACCAAGAAGAATTTTGAGTCAACGGATATCAAGGGGACTGACTATTACAAGGAGTTGGTTGGTAAGCCTGGCAAGCTGACGGAGGAAGATATAAAATTCTCAAACTGGATAAACAAGAAAGTTCTCACGTTTGAAAACTTTGAAGAGATCTGTGCGGAGTTTGAGGAGCAAATACTTGATTTCATGTTGCGCCAGTTAGCCGATGAACTTGTGGGATTTCACATTCAAATTACTGACATGTAATGCCTGAAAAACCTTAGTGGAAATTTTGTACAAAAAAGCAGAGTTTTTCCATGCAAATCTCTAACTGCTAAACCTTGAAAAATAACATTCCAAGGGCAAATCTAGTGTGAAATGAGTTCACTGAATTTGATTGCCGGTCCACTTGTCTCTGCAGGAAGATTGCAACAAGATTCTAGTGTAACGTGGCTTAAGGAAATGTAGGAACAATGTGGTACATGTTCAGCAAATGTATTAGTTGTTTAGTAATGAAGAAAAAAAATTTCCTGCGTCTACATGTGTTTTCTTTTTGCGGCTTTAGGCGTAGAATATGCATGTTCCATGATTCATCGTTGTTGAGTTTGACATGAGTTTGAGACTTGCCTATAATCTAAAATTTTCCGGGGTTTAATTTGAAGATCTGAGCAGGAGTTAAAGATTCTTCTGCCCGTGGTAAGTGTTGGATTCTGCTATTTTTAGCAGGGATGCATGCTAAGACAAATCTCCATTGTCAGGCCTGAGCAGCAACTACCAGGACCAATGACCCATCCCCTGAATCAAACCTTCCTCCCCCCCTTTCTTATTTTTCACCGTAACTATATTTTGGAGTCAAACCAAACTGAGTAAATATGACATATTGTGAAGCCAAAACTAATAAATGTCAGAAAAGTAAAGAAAGACCCTTTATTTGATTTCTTTAGAAGAAAGGGGCTGCTTTGTACCCACTGCGAAATCTCTAAAAAAATGGTGCATACACAATTGGAAATGTTAAATCTTCCTTCCCCTACAATTTTTAAAGCTGATAAACTGATTCTCAACATCTCCTTGATTTCTTTTCTTTATTTCTCATAACTTGCTTTTTAAATTGAAATGGGGTTCCATTTTCTTTGTAGTATCAGCATTATGAGAAGCAAAATTAAAGGGAAAAATTTGCAGAACAATATGTCGAATATCAATGACATTTTAATAGTGTATAACTATAAAATTCGTATATCTATATGAAGTTGGTCGTGTGATGTATGTATCGAGATACAATGTATAAGTTTAATCTACACGATTGATATCCAAAGTGAATGAGAAATTAATCTTAAATTGTTTGTTTAAAGAGGAAGAACATGTTAATTCATCATCTGATAAAACAATTCTATAATAATTTCAAGCATTAATTTTGTCCGAATCATTTCTTAGTTTTGAAAACGAAACTTGGTTTGAATTTCTTTTAATTTTAAAACTATTTTAATGATAGAAATGTAAGTTTTATGGGTTTAATGCAACGATCTGAAACTATTGCTTTTAATTGGTCTAATTCAAGAAAAAATTGGTAGTCAAGTAAAAGGCAATCCTTTTAAAAAGATTGGGAAAGAAAAAAAAAAGAAAGATTGTCATCCATTCATAACTTTTGCGTATTGTGTCATTTTCGAGAGAAAAAATCATATCATTCTTTTAGTTCGCTGTGTTACCATTTAAAAATGCTATCGATCGATCGGTAACGAGATTAAGAAGATTTGGGAGATGTATTGTAGAATTTATCCAAAAAGTTTGAATAGACGGTAAACGTCTTAAGTTCAAAGGTTGCAAAACTTAACTTGATCGGATAAAATTCATTCTTTAAATTTTATAACATATTTTTTTTATATAATTTCATTTGTAATTTTTTTTATTACATCATAGTAACCAACCAATTTATGTATTTCACATTATTTTTAATCTTTTAAACAAAAAGTTTTCAACATAATGTTCAACGTTGAAAGAATATTTGTTAATAAATCAACAAAGTAAAGCCATAAGCCCAGAAATTTAAAAGAAATCTACAGGAGAATAAACAACTCTCTTCACGTCAGCATTTTTCAACAGCTATAACAATTCCAAATACGATTTTAGGGCCCCTTGACCTTGAGAAACATTTTTCACTTTAATTATTTATAGTCATAAGCAAACGTATAGTAGGATT
The DNA here is from genome assembly GCA_038382025.1 of Adansonia gregorii. Classification (NCBI taxonomy): domain Eukaryota; kingdom Viridiplantae; phylum Streptophyta; class Magnoliopsida; order Malvales; family Malvaceae; genus Adansonia; species Adansonia gregorii. The sequence goes on along the minus strand of JBBYHO010000022.1, from coordinate 2,783,807 downwards.
TCCCAATTGCATTATTAAATTTCCCATGGTTTCTTAACAACCAAACAGGGATTTTGTCATGCAATTAATTATTAAACCCCAAGAAAAAAGACTAAAAGCTAGAAAGTCTTCCTAAAACATAATGACATATACTAATTAATATACAGACTGAACTAATGTCGGTTTTTCTTGTGCAACTTTCTTGAGCTATACTTAAAGCTTTTAAAACAATATATATATATATATGTATATCAAAAAGAAAATTGGCCGATAAATATCTATATATATATATTATATAAAATTAAAAAAAAAAAGTTGAACGGAAAGGGTTGGAGAGAGTGGCCGTACGTACGTAAGTACGTAACTTGAGAAAGACAAGTTGGTATACTATTAGATATGCTGACGTCATTCGTTCTTTATTTTTATTCAGCATGGAAATTGGAAATTGGAAAATGTGAAGAGTTTTCTTTGTTTAATTAACGGTGCCTTCAATATTTCATTATTTTTTATTCTTTAATTTGTTATTAGTCTTAATATAATATAGTATATCAAAGACCAACTAATTGATATGAGATACTTACTAGGTTACAGTTAAATCCCTGGCATTAATTTATTTTCCTTATAAATTGAAGTGTAATCATAATTAATTAAATTACTTGTTTACATACATAGGTACAAACTAAGATTAAAAATGTTATTATATATTTGCTTTCACAACCTGAACCAAAATAGTTATCAATTTGTGGCGTACTATTTATATATCAATATTAATTTCAAGTAGTATTCAATTTGTTCTTTCATTTCTTTTCTGATTTTGTTTGATAGGTATAATTAATTAAAGTGAATAAAAAAATAAAAGTAATTAAGTTTTATAATACATTTCTAATTTGTAATTAAACCATCTAATTAATGAGTTTTTCATTCTTAAATCTGCTGAACAATCTTGACCCTTAGCAACATTGAGACAAAATAAGCCACCATTATTTAATTTTTGTTCATGAAAGGTAAAATCTCATTTATGAAATTATTCTTTATGTAATTAATGTTGACAAAGAAAACAGAGGTGGAAGTCTGGGGCATGGTATTTATATGAAATGGTTAGAAGATTGTACAAAAATTTCACCAACTCATTAACTAAGTTACATACATACGAGGAAAAGGGGAGTAAAAGTCAGCCAAGTTCCTTCCAAATTCCAATTTTGTTTCCGGTTTTAAAAGTTTTTTTTTTTTTCTTTTCCTCCGAGGCAGAATCAACCGAGCAATTGCATGATGAAATAATTAATTAAATTATTATATGAAGTGACTCATTGCCATTTCCCGTTGGAAATTGGACCCACCGTCACCACCCCATAAATAATAAAATATCTCTCGACGCATTTCCTGGATTTGTAGGGTCACCGACTTCATGCATAAGCCATTTCTCTTTCTTTTGTTTTTCTAATGATTTAAAGCAATGAATACAATCTTTTTTCTTTAACTATACATAAAATCTTAATTGATTTAAATATAATTACACAAATTTTTATCTCCCCTTTCTTTTTATATAATAAGAAACTCATTAAAGTTGAGAATAATTAACACCCATAATCCGTGATAATATATCTTCCAAAATGAAACGGCAGTCACTGAAAATAACCCCAGCCAACAGACAGATTAAAAAAAAAAAAAAGGAGAAAAGAAGTTGTCAACTTGTTGAAGGGAAAAGAAAGGTTTTCGTATCTTATTGCATCGAGATTGGGATACTGAAATAATTGTGATTTGTGTAGAATCTTGCTTTCTAGCCCTTACATCATTTTTCGTGACCCTTGATGTGATTGTTGCTAAACTAATGGCACTTTTTTTCTGATCTGCTAACAGTTATTCCATGGCGAGGGAGGGTTTGCGTAATTGCTTCATCACCAAAACTTTTTTTTTCGCCTTCCACTTTATTCTCCAATTTATTTCGCTCTTTTCTTCGCTTTCTTCCGAAAGCTTGGTTGAGGGTGAAAATATGAAAAACACAAAAAAAACCCACCATATTGAGCATATATATATATATATATTTGGATGTGGTGGAAAATTTTAGTGGTACGATGCACCCTTTGATGCTTAAACTCAAACTGGGAATGTATTTTAAATTAATGAATGACTTTATTCATCTGTTTTTTATGCATTGAAAGAGGTTTTTTTTTTTTTTTTTCCGAATGTTATAAATGATCAATTGTGGAGCACATGAGCCAGAGAGAGTAAAAAATTAATAATAATTGGTTAATTAAAATGATACCTTATTATATAACATTTTGTTTTTTAGGGCACTTGTTTTCTTTTGAAATGTGAAATATTACCATCAGGTCAAACGAGAGTTTGGTTCACATGGTCGATATATTACGGTATTTACAGATTTAGCTGGCTTTGACATTCTAACATGCAAAACATTCGAAGAATAATCAACATTATATATATATATGGGGAAAAACAAGGAGAATAAGCTGGTAATAATTAGATCATGAAACAAGTTTCTTTTTCTTATTGGTTAATTTGGATCAAATATAGGAAAAAAATTAGTTTATATAAAAAAAACATGTGACTGTATAGTCATATTAATCAACCAATTTTCAAGCATAATATGATAATTAAGTTAGGAAATGCAACCAATTGGTAAAGAATATCAGTATATTTTGGTTATGATAATCAAAATCTCCATGGAGCAGACTTTCACTTAATTGATTCAAGTAAAAGAATAGTATTAACTATATGCAATCATGGGACCACCATTAGCATTTTCTCAGGAGAGAAAAGAAAAAGAAAATGAAGAATGCATTAAGTTAGATGAGGAGCCAAATCTCAACCTGATTGAAAAATTACAAATTTTTGTGTTGATAAATCCGGACATATATATCATAATATATATATATATTCATATATATACGTCGGTGGATTTTATAAGCATCTCGAATTCTCCTGCCAAAAACACGCTTATAACAATAGCTGTCCAGCAAATTTGAAGCTTCTTTTTTTTGTTCTTTCTGTATGTTTTCAAATCATTTCTCAACTTATTGGCGGATTACGTAGGCGGTGAAATTCTCTGAAGCTTGGTTGTCTACAATATCCAACCAGGAATGATATATAAATAAGTCAACCCATTTGAAAATCAAATCAAACAAAGATGGTCGAAAAACACAGTACAATTATTAACCGTTGGTTGTAGAAACAAAGACATCCGGCTGTGATGATGAAAAGCTGTAGTGGACAAAACAATTGCGAATCAAACATCATACATACAACGACGGAACCACTTCTATTTTTTTTGCAGACAGAAATTGGAGTCAATGACCGGAAAAATTGAAATGATATCAATCCAAGAAATATTATTGTCCAAAAGATTATGGGTAAATATGAAGGAGAAATCATAATTATTAGTGTCATATGGGTTTGTGAGACGAAGTAATTAATGTTACTAAACTTGCAAAGAATACTGTTGACAAAAAAGCCATAACTCATGCATGAGTGCCCACCTCATGAAACCTAGAGTCAGCAAAGATATTAATTACTTGTTTCACTTGCAAACAATCATAGAGATAAAAAAAAAATGCTATGAGATGTGAAAAGCAAACTCAGGCAGACAAATATGTGTTGCAATCACATGAAGATTCATTGCTTGCTTTCACACTATTCATATTGTAAAAAATTTCAATGTCTGCGATCCCATATATATAATCAACTAATCGATGTTAATTTCTGTGTAATCTGTTGGTTTTCTTTTACTTGATCATATTCTTTACGTATATAATTTGCATAGGAGACCTTATCTTTTAGGAAGATATCACATTATAAAGAAACAATTAGTAAAAAATGAAGCTATATATGTCAATTATAAAACTGGGGTAAAAGGAAGAAATCTATGAGCCTCCACTCTTCACTATCACAAGAAATAATAATAATAATAATAATAATAATCTATATTTAGACAGCTTCTTGCATGAAATGAACCATTTAGCTTAAACAAAAGTATAATAAGAAAACAAATTATTTGTATATTTTTTATGAGACAAACTTTTCAGTTAATCTCTAGTACATTTATTAACATTGTTTTGAGCATGCATCCACATCAGTCTTGACTCTTCTCATACATGAAAAAAGAAAAATTGGACCAGCCTAAGAATACTAGCACTATTTTCAGTGGATTAATGCGCCACTTGAAAAATACAAATCCTGAAGGTCTAACAATAATTCACTTTCTTCATCAAAAAAGGAAAAAAAAAAAAAGATATGTACTATATCATAAATATATATACATGTTGCACGGTATTCTTGTTCCTAGTTCTCATGATGTGTCTTTTTTCATGTTTGTAGGTGCTAGCTAGCTAGGCAGGATGGCAGAGATATATATATATATATATAACACATATTACCCTAGAAATCAACCCCACATACCGATCCATTTGTTATCATGATCTTTACCACCAACACAAAATATATTTATTAACACATTGAAAGTCTACTCCCAAAGTTAATTATTGTACAAAGATCCTCATATCGTTTTGATGGTATTAATTTTCAAATTCATAAAATATTAAATGAAATAAAATAAAAGAGCTTTTATAAAATAAACTTTCATATATAATAGCTATTCCAAAGTCTTTTTTTCCTTAATTTTAAATTAGTTGATTAGATTTTACTGTATCAAATTTATATATAATCAACCCTAAAAAACACCTTTGAATTGAATGCAAAGTAATATGCTTACCGAATAGCCGTATAATCTATTGGTGGAGTATAGGACTCTTACTTTCAATAACCAAGGATCAAATCCTGATAACTTTAATTTTTAAAAGAAGTGATATGCTTAATTCATATTAATATATATATATATGATTATATACAGTTACTACAGCTTAAAATTTAATTTAGGTTCACATCACAAAATATATAGGAGTATAGGGAATAATTCGTCTTGAATTATTGTCACAGTGACAAATATGAACAAGGAAAGCTCGCATTGCAAGCAACTGAAACTCAACTTACAATGAGACAAATACAATCAGTTAGACAATGACTTAATTTAACAAGTATGAACATAAATAGAAATTAGGTCATGGATAATCAATATATGTATATACTTATATAATTTTAAATTTATAATTTTCAAGCTGGCACACAAATTTACTAGGCTAGTAGTAATTAACAAATAAACAAAACCAGCATCTCTAGTTCAAGCTATAACCATAGTAAACTAAAAGTGCAAAAGCCGAGCATAAAACATGTTAAGAATCCGCAAGACTCGTTTTACCTCAACCTATTCTTATATTAAGATAGAACCCTTTCATCTATCTGCCTGGCATATTTTGCCCGTTTTAGTTTCGCGTGGAGGGTAATCATTTTAGAGAGGATGGCTCCCATATGGTAACCTTCTTTATCATTCATCATTTGTTTACCTTACTTAGCTCATCAGAAAACACAAGGGAGGTCTAATCCGGGAAAGTCAAGCACATGTTTTGACAGCCATCACTCGTGGTCAGTCTTGTTCGATGTGGTAAATAAGCAAAAAGATCCATGGAACCCAAAAACCCAAATCCTTATTGGAATGAAAACACTGGCTGTTAATTAACAAGTTTTACAATTTAAACTTGTGGGATTGAAGCTCCTACAAATGCGTTCATCAATGTGTTTGGATACCACTAGACATGCTGACCATGGATATTAATGAAGAGGTTTATCTATGTATGTATGTGAAAGGTATGACACTTTCGAAGAACTTGAGAGGCATTGGCAAGAAAGAATGGACCATTTTCAACAGTGTCCACTATGAACATTTACATTGATTAGCATTATCTCGAACACACTATCGGTTGTGGATCGATTGCTGTGTAGATTGTTTAATTTCTTTAACTACCACCAAAGATATGCCTAGACCTTGGAGCTTTTTATCCATGGTGCTTTTGAAATGTGCTTTCCTTGTCACTTCTTATAATGATAACAGAATGGCAATGAAGAAGAAAAATAACACTATAAAAAAAACCAAGGAAATGGAAGCTCTCTTTTACTAGCAAGAGATGAAGCCTCGGTGGGCAAAACAGAAGGAGAGAAATAATCCATAGAACTAAAAGAACAAATCGATCTCATATATAGAATGAGAGTTCTAGGACAAACCTCTCAAAAAAAGCTTCCTCTTCGCGAAAAACATGAATAAATAAAGACTTGTCTACATGTGATCTTCTCTTCTGAGCTTGTGTAGTAATGCTGTGATGAGGGCGTCCCGCTTCTCAGCTCTAGCTTCTTCTCTCATTCTTCTTTGCTCCTCCCTTTCTCTCCATCTCGTATCCATGATTATCCTTTCATTCTCCAATGCTTCCATCTTCTGTCTCCATTCCATCTCCTTCAACCGCCTTTCGTTTTCCCTCGCCTCCAACGCTTCTCTCCATTGCATTTCCATCTGCATCTGTTGCCTCATGAAATCCTCTAAAATCTCCTTTATATTATTAATATTGCTGTTTCCGCTTGTACTTCCACTAATGCCTGCACCACTCGTTTTGCCTTGTTTCTTCTTCCTAACGCTACCCTTATCTAACTCTTTTTCCTCCGTATCTTCTTCCTCGTCTGAAGATAGCTGCACCGCCTTCCTCTTCGAGTTCGACCCGCTCGCTCCTCCTTCGCTTTCTGACCACAGAATACTTTGCATCCTTGACGAGAATATGGTTTGCAACTCATTGTAAAAAGGGAACTGTTGACGCATAGCTTCTGCTTCCATCGTTTCACATCCCTGAATGAGTGTTATAGATATTAGGGTTTTAAGGATACATATTTTAGCAAAATACAACGGAGAAATAAAAATTCCTAGGAAGGGAATCCGTAGCGTTAATAAATAAAGGGCTAAATCGAATACTTAGATACCTTGTATCGAGTAACGAGATTTTTCCACTTGCACTTGCACTGTTCAGCGCTTCGATTATAACCCTTTTCCCTCATCTTGTTAGAGATAACTTCCCAAAGCAACTTATTCCTCTTGGTCTCCATGAAATTTCGATCCAGCTCTGCTCTGATCATCAGGAATTCCTTCGTTTCCTGAATACTCCATTGAGGAAATCTATCGGCATCAACGTTAACACTGCTGATAGGTTGCTGCTGGTGATGTTGATACTGCTGCTGCTGAAGATGATGATGATGGTGATGCTGTCCTTCCATTACAACTATCACACGCAAAGCAGACAAAGCCACAAGATTCTTACCACCCAAAAGGATTATAGATCCAACAAAGAGAGTTCAAAACAGAAAGAAGAAAAGATGGAGAGAGAAACACCAAAGATTTATATATGGAGATGGTGTGAACAACAAGTGTGAACCCTCAAGAAAGTTGAAAAAAAAAAAAAAAGACAATCCCTGAAGCAACCTAAAAAAGAAAAGGGAAAGATAGATGGAAAGATTTGCTCTAAGCTTAGGTGTCAAAGAGAGCGTTTTTATTATTCGTTCAAATTCAAGAAAACGAAACCAGAGAAAGCTTTTCTTTCCTCTCATTCGGTCTCTATCTGTCTACGCGGAAACTCTCTCTCTCTCTCTCTGCTCTCCTTTTTTTTTCTTTTTTTTTTTTTGAATAATCTTTTTTTTACCATTTGTTCCCATTGCGTTCACGTGGCGTCACGCTGACGATCTAGAAAGCCTCTCATTGCTGATGGGTTGGTGGGGACTGCACTCTCTGCAACTCGTCGTAACAAAACTTGCAGTATAAGATTTTATTTATTTATTTATTTATTTACGTTTTATTTATATTTTTATTAGTTTGATAAATATTATTATTGTCAACTTTCTGGTCTATTCGCTTTTGGTCCCGTGTGATCAAAGTGAAGGTGACAAAGTATGGCTTTGCTTTCCTCGAACGTACGTGCAGGAGGCGGTAACGCTTTTTATTTTTGCATGGATTTCCGAAATTCTAAAGGTGAAAAAAAATATTTGTATATATATATATATATCAAAATATGTATACAACTTACTTAACAAATTTTCTTTCCCTCGGTCTAATTTAATTTAACATTTTTCTTACCTTTAAGCCGTTCATTAATTACATATTTGCTTTTGAATCATGGAGGATGATCATACACGCGTTATTCAGTCATGTCCCACGTGTAGACGCCACCCATCATCATCCACGTGGCATTCATGCAGATATTTATATGGTGGAGAAAGAAAGGGACCCACTGCCCTGTCGTTCACACCTATAAACCTATGACCCATTCTAAGTTCTAGCCCCTTTCCCAAGTATATTTGACATTTCCTTTTTTTTTTTTTTTAAATTTATTTTTCAGAAGCAAGCCAAAGGAAGCGATAATTAATTAATAATCTAGTCCAAATTTATTTGGGGGAGGGAAATGGGGTATTTGGCTTTTCAGAGATTTGATTTTTATCAAGATGAAAAAACCGAGGAAGATATTTTTATTCTCATTTTCTATTCATCCCTTTAGAATTTTCAGCATTTTATTTAAAGAATTTTCAAAAAAATGTTAATTAATTAATTAATTAATTATATATTATAAATTTTTATACAATTATGACATATGATAGTTTGTATAATAAATAACTATAAGAACATGAATGAAGCTTTTAATTTTCCATTTTCATATTGTAAGCTCTCATACATTGAATTATTATGACAATAAAAAAGGGTAAATTAAGTATGTACGAATGAACTACCTATAATATAATTGGAATTATTTAAAATATAAACTAAACAGTTTATAATTAAACATAAAACTAGAGGGAATATAAGATAAGCTTGCTTTCCAACCTTAAATTTAATTTTGGATTGATTGTTAATTTTTGTTGTACTTTCGAGTTTTCTTTGAATTTTATTATTTAAAACATTTTTTTTTCAAAAAAAAAAAATCTGTAAGAGATTGTGATTTGGCGATATCCAGACTAATGATTAACTGAACAGAAAATTCTAACTTTTTCTAACCAAAGTTGATTTTCTCCTGAAAAAGACACGTGGAGCCCTGCTACGATTTGTCGCCGGACGAGCCGGAGGAGGGAGAGCGTAAGTGGATAGAAAGGTGATCCATTCGGGACCTTGACCAGCTTCTGATAATTCCGATTGGCCAACGGAGGTAGTAAAATCCGTTTCGATTGACCGACTTTTAGATTTATTTTTTTCCGATACGACTCTCTCTCTTTTTTTTTTCCCTCCCTTTTATAATAAAAAATTATATAATCATAAAAATATATAATTAACTTTTTATATCAATTTTTTTAACATAATAAAAATTCATTTTATTTTTATTAATTTTTAAACCACAAAATAATTATATATATTTTTATGTGTATGTAGCATTATTATTATTTTTTAATTTGGTAGGAAATATTAAAATTAAAAAGACCGACCCTTTTATTGTACAATTACCAGGGCACTGTCAAAGTTGGATCACCTGCCCCTGCCACCTCCCTCCCACCTTGATGGTTGCCATTGTTTTTTGAATTTTTACAATTGTCTCAACAATCGTGGTACGTGTCTGTACATTTCACGTTCGTTTTCAGATTTTTCTGAACTAAAATAGTAACTCTTTTGAGTGTCAATTTTCTAATTCTTGCAAGCTTAAAAGAGAGAAATGCAAGATAACGACAGCTCGCTTCGTACCATTGGGTAGGATATACATATATACAATTATATCTATTATTCCAGCAACTAGTATATACTCCTAAACTTGATTTTGTTGTCAACTTGTTTAGTAGTATCGCGTGCCCAAGATTAATATGCTGTTAAGGCTTCCAGACAGGATTCTTTACGAAATATTTTTGCGAGGAAAAAAATCATATTATAGATGCAGATGCAGGGCGTCCCTTACACAATTTATTTTGATGCAAAATTCTCGAGGAATTCGAGTAGTTTACTGCCACCAGCACTTACCATAGTAATATCTATTCTGCGTATCAGGCAATTGAAGATCTTCGTAAAAAGTTTAAGATCGGAGAATATCCAATGGTCTTGATTTCTCAATAGAAAGTTAATTGATATGCTTTAAAATATATATTTATTTATATCCATAGAAAAGTACATTTGTTTATCAATTTCTAAACACCATACCTTTAAAATTGTATTTTTTTTTCCTTTTTTAATTATGATTTTCTAATCTTAGTAATTTGTTAAGAATCAATAAGAAAAAAGAGTAATATAAGCTAAGAGATAAACTTTTTCATGGAAATCAAAATCCATCGTTCACGCTAATGAATTGAAGTCTATGGTTTAATAGATTTTTATTCCACATGTATGTTTTTTTTTTAAAAAAATTAGAAAACAAGTTGATGGACATCAAATTCATGTGAAATAGATGTTTAGAAAAATCGTTATACCTAACGTGATCGCAGTGGAAGTCCATATTAAAAAGGAGGCTATTCAAGCCATGAGCAAAACAAGTTTCTTTTATTTAATATATCTCTTGAAATTTATATATATAAAAAAGATTATAAGCATTTCATTAATAATTAAGTCCTTTATGCCTTTGGTTGAGAAAGACTTAGATGGCTCTGCAAGTTTGTACAATTAAGCCGGTTCAGTCCGGGTTTGATGTACCAAAAAATTTATATCTTCAAATCCCTTAACTTAAGCTTTAGATTTGGCATTTTTCCTTTGTTTTTTTTTTTTTTCACGTAAAACATGTTGGTAACCTTTACACATTCAATTGTTCTATATGCCAAATTATGATATAGTTGAATATTATATAATAAATATAATATTAATTCGGATTGTGAAATATAGAAGTATATTTGCTTGAAGAGAAGATCTTATTGGAAAGTTAAATTTTTTATGAAATATAATTATAGAAAGGATCACACTATATAGGGTAGGAATTAAACTCATGAGAAATCTAATAATTTCAAATTATAGTTTTGAGAGGAATGTATGATTAGTAATTGTGTTATATATTGATGAAATTTTTACGGAAAATCCATCACTTAACTTAATTGATTTATTAAGTGATGGTATTTAATAAGTTTAAAGTTTGAATACTTACTTTTAAGTTACAATATTTTTTAAAAAACAAAAAGAAACTTTTTACAATTAATAATACAAATATATATCTAATTTGATTATGTTAGATTAATATAACCAATTTGGGATATTGATTGTTTAAGAAAGTTCATAATATATATATATATATATGGTCAACATGGTCAATACAGTATAGCTACATTCTACAGCCACGAATTTCTTATTGGGTAAATTTTCCACTTGAAACCTTTATATTCAGTCCAAACCAGGGGCTATGGAAATGCAAAAACACATGCCTAAAGCAAAGACTTCCTTTTTGGTCATTTTGGGACCCTTCTAGAACGCTGAGAGTGGTAATCCAATCTTAAGTGAAACAGCCATAAAATTTCATCCACATTTCTTAGGGATTGAAGTTTACTTGCAATTTCATGCAATTTTGTCAACCCTGGATTCTTAAAACTACATTTTTTTCGTTTGCTTCCTATACAAGGAGATGTCTCACAATTGGAAGTTGCCTGGAAAATAGAGGAGAGACCCTTGGAATCCTGGACCTGGCAAGTGGAAACACTTCAAAATTTGCCATCTCCGCATTGGAATAGTCTTTTTCTAAATTCCATAGAAAAAGGTTGTTCAACGAGCATTATTGCTCCAATGCATCTTTTACACGTCTAGTTTTTCAGGATCTGATAATGCTTCAAATAGAAATCAATTGTTTATTGCTTAAGCAAGAACCAAAAAAAAAAAAAAAATAGTCAAATACCTTTGGCTTTCCTGATCCAAATGCTGTTCTTTGTCCTTGCTGTCGTAAATTTCTTACCTTTTAAAGTGGTTATTAAAATAATTGGACAAAAGATGATTTAGATGCTGAATTTTGTATCCCTCCACTATAAAAGACGAAATTCTAGATAACGTGACATTTAGTGAAACACTAAACCTAGTATATTGTTTTTGACAGGAGTAAAAATTCCATATGCCAAAAACAAAAGCTTTTCAACTCTTTAATTCAATTTGTCTGTAGCTTTACAGCAGCTTGTCGTGCCTACCGACATCAACTACTTAATGACAGGTGATTTAGCTAACGTACAATATATGATTGTTTCTTCGATTTTGATTTCTTAGATCTAATATAGTATATATATTATATTCATATTTAAGATCTTTATATTTTTTTAACAATTTGTATTATGTTTATGGTTATAAAATTGACAAAAAAGAAAAAAAAGAGATAGACATACATGGTTACATGTTTGATTTTTCTATGATCTTCACGTTTAAGTATCAACTTTTGTTCGCTTTTACAAGTTTTCCCACTTGAATTGGACCGGTTGTCGGGCCAATGTATTTTATATGGAGGAAAATATCAATCGAATAATACTATTTAGGTGCCGAGATAGGAATCTTAAATTCGTTTCGCGCTCAAGTAATAAACCGCGACAGTTACACCTAATTCTAAGGTTCATAAAGAGAGTTAATGTCTAATGAACCCTTGCATTTCTTTCCATCTTTCAGTTCATTTGACGAGTGTCGCATGACTAATTTTTAAGTGGTCGTTTGATAAGCATTGGTACTTTATCATAAACAGGAAGAAATCGATAGGTTAACAGTCTGATTTGATAATGCAGTTTAGCTCCGTTTCACCGTGCTTAATTGTTGTTTTACCATTGGACTAACGACCCATGCTTAATTTTAAGGTTCATAAAGGAGTAAAGGACACTTTTTTTTTTTTTTTTCATATTTCAGTTCATTTGACAGTCATACGATATTTTTAACTAGTCGTTTCCAATATATATAATGTCCTTCGAAATAGCCTAGGTATAAACCCCAAAATGTGGAGGAAAGTTTAATAAAATGAGATTAGAGAATGAGGTGTAGCTTTTTTTACGCCATTGTGTCAGTATAAAATGTTTGTAGTCCACTAAACTAGAGGTTGATTCTTCTTAGTGCTGGGCTTGTTTTCTTTAGGCCCAAGATTGACTAATTCTTGTGTTGGTCATTGTTAAGAGCACTGACATATCCTTCCACCCGAAGTTTAGCCGTGGATAATAGCCCATTTGTTACACTACATAAGTCCATTGGATCAGAGTTCTCAACAATCAGCGAAAGAGGGTTGATTCTCGCCTAGGGGTTGTTGTGGCAGGTCATTAGTCCTTATAATTCCAGCCCAATGTCAGCTTGGAGGGCTAATTTTATGTTGGAGCAAGTCATGTCAGAATCGCAATGTTCTGGCGGTCCTAGGGACTAGGATGCAAGTTTAAGAATGAAAAAGCCCTGGTTTCAATTAGTTTTCCGATCAAATCCTCATTCTTTTGAATATTGATGGTTTGGGCTTGTGAAAAGCATCGGTGAATTGCTTCATAAAGATCATGCTTCTGAAATCACTGAAAGCCATCATGAACCGAGATTTTCTCTTTTCGAT
>JBBYHO010000022.1:2746890-2766807 GCA_038382025.1 Adansonia gregorii | reverse complement strand
AAAAAAAATGCCGACCAATGAAATCATCAGGCGATCTGATCTTTGTGATCCAGATGTATATATTTTTTGTTTGGCTGGCACTAATTACAAGCCTAATCTCCTTGTTGGAAACACACCGCGTCAAAGTAGTGGCCTTTTCCCCTCTGCCATTCTCTTTCTGTGCATAGCAAAGTAGGGATTTTTCACTGCTTAAGCTTATTGAAATAAAGCGCTCCATTCATTTTTGGTTGATTGTTGATGTAAACTTAATTGGCTTCCGATTAAGTATTTTTTTTCCCTTTTTTATCAAGCCATCAGAGATTCCCTGAGCTTACTCCTGGCGATGATAACGATGTGCCTTTTTTTTTAATATATTCAATTGATGCATTTAGACTTTGATTCATGAAGTGTTACTCACAAATATTGAACCTCAATCGATCAGAGGGGATTCTTCTCCATACCAACTGAATGAGCTCTTATATACACCTTTTGAGTCTTGTTTACACTATAACCATCGGTTTTATTAAGAATACTAATAAATGAAATTGCGCCACGCATACTTTATTTCATTTTATTTTATAAAGTACATGCAAGTTTCCTTTTTTTAAAAATGAGGGGTTTTTTTTAGGACTTATTCAACCTCAAATAGCATGTTAGTCCTTGAATAGATTGCATTTTCTTACCTTAAGCATTATAAGTTCTTTTTATCAGATTTTTAATATGGAGAAGTGAAATTTCTCCTTCATACAATAGTTTACTTTGAAATTGTCAGGAATTCCAAATCTGTCCAAAAGGGGGGGAAAAAAAATCTATTTCCAAGTTCCAAACTCCACCACAAAATGGACCACTACCTCATTGAAATTGCCATGTGCAGTCACTATTGAAGATTTAAGTTGCCCCGGAAATGTTATAAAAAAAAAATAAAAGTTGCCCTAGAAATTAGAATGTAGCCTTCCTGCTGAAAAAATCACGTGCATTAAAAAAACTAGTATTACTTTTCTGTGCTAGAGAAACGTCCTAATTTTGTTCGCTCTCCTCTGAGCAGAGTCAAAAGCAAACATATCCGTCCTCCACAACTCCACGGCTTCAAACCCTCTTTTTAGCTACGCTTCTCTTTGTCTTTGTCTTCTTTATCCTTCCGGCACTTTCCTTCTCTGTTGTGCTTGTACCACCCAACGTAATCTAATCTAAACCCAGCGTACGCTATGCCAATACAAATGCAATCTTCAATATACTCATCATCATCACTCCAAGGCTCGAGTCAGAATATTCAGCACCATTGATTTTCTTTCCTACTTTTTATCATAGCAACGAGCTGATTAACTTCATCACAGGCGCCGAATTTACTCTCCTCCCAAATCCTAATCCTTATATAAACCCCCCTACTCCCTCTTCTCTTCTCACCATCACAATTCCTTTCTTTGTTTTTCTCTTTAGGTCTTCAATATTTTTGTTTTTTCTTTCTGGGTTTGTGCAAATAAAGAAAACCCTGTAATATATATAAAAAATGAATCGTCTCCAGAGTTGGCCTGAGCCAGTGGTTCGAGTTCAGTCTCTCTCTGAGAGTGGCATTCGTGCCATTCCAGAACGATATATCAAGCCTCCAAGTGACAGGCCTGCCCTAAAAGCTGATTCTGAAATTGATGAACATGTTGACATTCCCATTGTCGATCTCCAGAACCTGTTCAGTAAAGACCCAACTCTCCAGGATGAGACCTTGAGACGCATCTCCAGCGCATGCAAGGACTGGGGTTTCTTTCAGGTGGTGAACCATGGGGTTAGCCATGAGCTTATGAGGCGGACACGTGAGGCGTGGCGTGATTTCTTTAACTTGCCGCTTGAAGTGAAACAGCAGTATTCCAATTCGCCAAGTACCTATGAAGGGTACGGTAGTCGCTTAGGAGTAGAGAAAGGATCGATCCTTGACTGGAGCGATTACTTTTTTCTTCACTACATGCCGGTTGCGTTGAGGAATCAAAGCAAGTGGCCTGCAAAGCCGACATCATGCAGGTTCGCCGGCCTCATTGATGATTAATATGTAAAGAATTAAGAATACGTTACTATGATGTTATTATATATATTTTTCTTTTTCTTGTCTCTCAGCCCGAAAGAGATTCTTCTCTGTTTTCTTTACATCCACGGAAGAACAAAAGGGAAAAGAGAACAGTGAGATCTTTAAGATTTGGTCAACTGACAACTAAGCTTAGATTTTGGCAGTGATGTCTCTCACGATTTAAACACTCCCATGTTGACTGATCATCTTAAACTTTTAATCAACTTTGATTGCCTCTTTTCAAGGTTTAAGGCAATATATAATTGAAGAAGAACATTCTAAGGCTGGGGAAACGATTAATGGAGTCAAAATGGAATGATTAAATGCTTTGAAAATATACTACTATACAATTGTACACGTTAAGCGAAATGGAAAAATAAATCGAAATCGAGCTTTGATTAGCATATTATTATACCATATTGCATGGCTGCATCAAATAGAGATGTTTTGATCCTTGAATCTTTCCTAAGCTTACCTAGATCAATTACTTGATAATTTCGCATCTAAAGATGCGTATATCGCACTTTTTATTAAGGACTGAATGAGTGTTGCTCGTTTTCGAAGTTTCCTTTAGAAGACAATTCGCCCTAGAAAGGAAATTCTAGGTAAAATTTTTAATCCCTTGGATCAACATATAGATACCCAAACTTCGATGCAAAGTGAAAAGGGTCTTTGTTTTATATAGTTTTATATATTTACGAAGCCTCAAAGAGATAAAACATCTTTATTATGATTATATAGTTAATCGTTTGTTGTTCAATCTGGACTCAGGGAACTGGTTGAGGACTACGGTTCCGAAGTTGTAAAACTATGTGGTAGGCTGCTCAAGGCAATGTCAATAAATCTTGAACTAAAGGAAGACTATCTACAGAATGCCTTTGGTGGAGATAACATTGGGGCCTGCTTAAGGGTCAATTTCTATCCAAAGTGTCCTCAACCTGACCTTACACTAGGTCTGTCCTCACACTCAGACCCTGGTGGTCTGACCATTCTCCTGCCTGATCACGACGTACCTGGACTTCAAGTTCGTAAGAATGGCAAGTGGATAACGGTGAAGCCTCTTCCGGATGCCTTCGTTGTCAACGTTGGCGATCAGATTCAGGTTTCTCTAGCTTTCTTTGATTAATTATCATGTATTGTTATTGCCCTATGTTTTCATCAAAAAAAAAGGAAAAAAATATATGCTGATGTTTCACGATATATGTTTAGGTGCTAAGCAATGCAATTTACAAGAGTGTTGAGCACCGTGCAATCGTGAATTCAGAAAAAGATCGCCTCTCCCTAGCCTTCTTCTGCAATCCCAAGAGTGATTTACTGATTGAACCAGCCAAGGAGCTCGTGAGTGAGGACCGGCCAGCGCTGTATAATCCCATGACATTTGACGAGTACAGACTTTACATTAGGACCAAGGGTCCTTTTGGGAAAGCACAAGTCGAATCCTTGAAATCCAATGGATAGTCTCGAGTCACAAAATACTATGTGATAAAATCAGTGTGTGGCAACCTCACGTGCAGTTAAATAATACTCCGAATCTCCAACATAAATATCGCCCTGTAAATTTGAAGTTTTACATGATAATAAATTAATGCGAAAAAAAAAAATTACTGTATGCAAGCATTTCAGGGAGCAATCAAATATCGTGTCTAGTTTTAAATATTTTTCAACTCTCTATGGCTTTTAATTAATGGTCCAGTTAATTACATATTCCTTTCGTTAAACATCGTGCCTAGAAACACTCTTTACATTTACATCTATTAAAAGTTGTTGCTTGAGTCAAAGGAGACCCTTAAATGCAAAAAATAATAAAATTAAGTTGTGCTTTGCTGCTTTATCAAAACAGGTATGGAATAAAATCGTTGCCTGTGTCAAATCTGGAAGCCTTGCCACTCCAACTTGTATTAGATATTGAAAGTTCGCCTCAGCGTCTCAGGGAACAAAAGATACACAGAAGAGTTTATTTTGGCATTGGCATGTGGGTGGACTTGGAGTTTTAGCCTGCCCTTCACGAGTCTAAGAATAAAAAAAGAATTGGAATTACGTGTACACTAAGAATTAAGTCAGAATTAGGCATCACTGGTGCACATGCAAACCAATGAACTGCTTCCTCGGTTTAAGATTGACTAGATTTCTGAATATATATATATATATATACAGGACTTGCAGCCTTAAAGAAAAATGGCTGGCTCGCCCCTATCCCTGAAGGGCAGAAGGGGCCTTTATTCGGCCTATTAAGCCCCTGACTCAAATAAATAAAAAGAAAATGGATTAAAGCATGGAATGTGCAAGAGCGAACCTTTAGTAGGATGATAATTTTGACCTTTGCTTTTTTTTTTTTCTCATTGATACTGATTCTGTAAAAATAAAATAAGGAGAGAATAACTATTACATTAGTAGAGGAATGAGCTTTTTCTTTTTCTAAGAAATTTAAAGATGAGAGTAAGTTCTTGTTCCATAAGTGTAAAGGAAAGTCAGCATTTGAGAGTTTATAATCAAATCAAGGATATATATATATATTATTTTTGTTTTATATATATAATTTTTGTAAGAAAGGTAAGTAGTCATTTAAGGAAGATGGATAGTTCTTAAAAAGTGAGAAGTTTTTACATAAACATGGATAATTTTTAAAATTATATAAGTATTACAAAACATAAATACTTTCACTATATTAATATTTATTTTATAATTTTTTATTTTATTTAACTAATTGATACCATCCAATTCCCAAACCGACAAGAAATTGTAGAGGTCCAGAGGATAGTACCGTACCAGAGAAGAGAAAAATGCTCCCCGCTAGTTGATTATGTGGACCGGATAATTTATGGTGTATCGTTGAATTTGACTGTAACAATAAGCTGCAAATGAGTTTCACGCTTTCCTCGAACTAAGTATTTCCTTATTCACTTTCAGTCACGTGGGCTATAAATTTAATTATAGCTGTACTTAACCTACTGGAACAACAAAGCGAGATGTCAGTTTGGGCCACTATGTCTATCGAGTTGTATCATAGGTGACAAGACAAGATCACACTTTCTTTTATATTGGGATGTCCATTCAAAATATACATCTATATATACATATATATATATATTATTGCCTTGACCTTTGATATTTTGCAACGTTAGCCTGCCCAAGTTTGCTCCAAGTATCACAACGCTAGCTACTTGATTAATGGAGTAGTAATCATAAATCTTTTATCAATTTTTTATTTTTATTTGTATCCTTTTAAAATAGTATTTATTATTGGTAATTTTTATTAATATTTAATTTTTAATAATTTTTGAAAGCTATATTTATCTATCTATGACTTAAAAGGTATTATCATTCTTTTGCTTGTTTAGTCAAAAAAAAACATAAAAAATATCTATATTCCTTAAGTTAGCTTATTGATATTGATTAAGAATAATTTACTATATTTATCTAATATTTTTTATTAATTTTGTTTGTTTGATATTTTAAAATTTTGATTAATTTTTAAAAATTTATATTTGTATATAAATATATAGATGTATATAATAGAGAGACATATATTTGCATTTATATATAACATATATTTTATTAGAGAACTTGAAAATAAATTATATATATAAATATTTTAAAAATATTGATATTTCTAAAGTGATGCACTAATATAAATACATATCAATATCAGAATAAAAATTTAGTACTTTAATTTCTTAAAGATCCCTGTCCGGACCCCAAAAAACCAGTCACATATTATGTTCATAAACATATGTCTTTAACATTTACAAAAACATGCATTTAACTTAAAAAATAAGATCGATCTTAAACACATTTAATCTAAACAAATTAAATTCAAACAGTAATTCAAAAATCCTCCTTATTAAGGTTTTATTTTAAGTTGTCAGTGTCAAAATTTCTCATTCAATGGAAATGTTTGCTATTGCTATGATTCAAAGTACAAACTTAAAATCTGTCATACTCACCCGCCATCCATATTATCTCAACCCATGCCTAGTTGCGAACTTCCTCCCTGAATTTACAATTACTTTATAGCAAAACAACGTTGAATTAATTAATTGATGTGGTTTGGCCCAAAAAAAAACCATTAATGTGGTTTGGTTTAGTTTAACTTCGAGCGGAAGCCTGTTAGGCGGCCATGTGTTCCGTATCACTCGCTTACCCTCAAACTTTTGGCCGGACTAGCCTAGCCCATGCATGGCGGCTGATTACCCCGCTTTTGAGCCCAGTGGATAATGGCATAATGGCCATTGACGTATAGCTGCTCATCTTGTTGTCTGTTGTGGCTGCTCGAGGAGCTTGACCCATCAAGGAAAAAAAAAAAGAAGGTGGACCCTGAGAACCCTAGGGACATAACTGGACTAAAAGATGGCAAAGAGTTTGCTATTCTTCTATGGGAAACTTGCCATATAATTGGACGTACAATATTCAACTATTCCTGATTCTAAGTGCGAGATGAGCAATTAATGCTTTACACGTCCACATGAAAAGACTATATAAATAAAAATATAAGATCACCCTCTTTTATTATCTAATGAAGCAGCATTTCTGTGCATGCCACAAAGCTTATTTGGGTATACTAAATATTATTGACAGCAAGGGCTTTGATTGCTTTCATGATCTAGAAAAATTGTAAAATTTTATGCTCCAACTGTTTAATTTGACAAACCTTGAAAGCAATCAAGTATATGTGTATGCATTATATGATCAATCATTGCTTTATTTTACAAATTCGATATGCAAGTCTGTGGCAAGATTCACAAAAAGCTAGGCCCCAAGGGTGATGAGCAAACTGGGATATTCCAAGGAAAGGTGATATAATTAGCAGGGTACGAAACTCTTTCTTCCCAGCTAAGAAGCATGTTTTGATCATCATAGGTATCTGTGTTGAATGATGTAAATGTATACGTTGATGATGCCAAATTATCTTCCACGATTCCAGTGCTATTTAGAGCTTGAATATTTTCTGCGGACTCTATTTCATTTTTTCCAGCCTCGGAATCGGTTTCGGAATCCTTTGCATTGGACTCGGACTCCTCACATAATGAAGGCAATGATATCGGAGAGAATGATTTGGTAGCTTTGGTTGGGGCGGCTCGGCTTCTATGTTGGCCTGCAATTCTGTCGAAGAATCTCACCTGAGCGTCAATCTTAATCCTCAAGTTCCTTTGAACCTTCAGATATAAGCAATTGTATTAAATTAAAAGGCATCCCTGAGGCTATACCTTTCTTCTTTGTAAAGAAACTAAAACATAGAGATAATCTAAAATGTTAATTATCATGTTTTGCTGCCATGCACATATATATACGCAAATACCTCCAGTTTATCATCATCCCCTTGTTTTCTTTGTGCTTCCATATACAATTGCAAGGCTTCATTAAGCTGGGCGCCTCTTTATTTATTTTTTTTCAATCACAGCAATAACACAAGAAGCAAATAAATAGAGTTAATGTATATGTGAACATATATGTGCAAGAATTACCCAGAAAAAGAAACGATAACTCACGATGTTGTACCAAAATTAGGCAATAGTTCTGAAATATTTCTCCTCTCAAACTTGCCTTCTGCGGTTAAAACATGAAAGTCAAAAGTTGGATAGATAGAAGCAAAGGCACCAAAGTATTCAATGATTAGTTCTTTCTTTTCCTAGATTCAATGTTGGTGAAAAATTGAATATTCATTTAACTTACTAGTATTTGTTTCTGGAACAAACTTTAAAATCCTGTATTTCTGGGGGAAAAAGGGGTCAATGAAATCAGTTGATGGAGACCAATAAACTTAATAAATCGATGACAATACTTAAAATATGATCTTGAAACTAAAAAAGGAATAAGAGAAAAAAGGATCTTCATGTAACAGGCAAGAATATGAGTAAACCTGCAAGTGACTTTTGACATGGTAAATGGTGAGTCCATCAACGCCCATAGCCTTCAGAATTCCCTTTGGCGTCGCCCCTGCCAACCACAAGTTACACAAACATCACCCACCATAAAAACCAAAGAGAGCTAGAAAACCAACCACGAATAAAAAAATTTTCCTAGCTCAAAACTTACTGTCTGGACCTCCAAGCTGATTAACAGCTTCTTCGAATCGATCATGAAGCTCTTGAGTCCATCTCAGGCGTTCTTTGGCTGAGCCATCAGTGCGACTTGGACGACGCATTGTGGAGAGAATGGCTCGATTACAGCACGAGCATTTGCCTTGTGGTGGGAGGGTGATTATAGGGAGGTGGAAGGGACCAAAAAAAGAGAGAAAAATTAAAGTAGCGATAACCACTAAGAATAGATTGATAGGATTAATGGGTGCCTTAAAATGTCTTTATTGTGTCTTTTAATTGTCGCAACTCGCAGGGGTTACCATAATCCAAACTAAGTATTTAATTCAAATTTAATTATTATGTTCCTTGTTCAAACTCTTTTGGCGAAGATCTCCACGGTTCAAAAACAAAGAAAATGACTTAACTTTTTTTAAAAAATATAAATCAATTAAAAAATATTATAAATATTAAAATTAAATCTATTCAAATATCGGAGACGACCTTGGTTCAACCACCACTCCCCAGAAATTTACTTCACCACCCTCCCTCCCAAACGCAACCTAGGAGCTGGATGGGCCACTCTTATGAGTCAGTAAACCGACAGTGCTCTTAAATTTAAAAATGGACCCAGTTTTGGGCTAAGCACAACCTCAACCTGGCAACTGTCAGCAATCCGCCATCCTTGCATCATCTAATTTTTCATTGACTGGTATCATTTAGAACATAATCTGTTGAGTGAAGTTATCCTTACCTTTGTAGTTGGAGTTAAAGACAAAGAGCAACAGAGCTATGCAAATATTATAGGCAAATTCGTCAGAAATTAACAAATTCTAATGTACGAGTTAACGTTTAAACAAAACTACTAGCGAGGAAGTAAAACTTCCAACCAGTTCCAAGCAACTATTTTATAAAAAGATATTTTGTCGATTAACTTCATTCCATTGCCAAACACAGTAATATTGCTATCCTACTTTGTCAGCCATTGAATGTCTTTGTCCTATGCTCATCATTTTAGTGACTATCATTGCCTACCCCTCTTCATGCTGCAATATGGGCATTTGTACTGCTTAATGCTCTCCGCTTTAGGAGGTGTTATCTAAACATACTTTCCATGGAACCACCTCTCGCAAAACATCACAGCCGATCAAAAATTCATCTCATTGTAATTTCCACTGCAGCTGCGACAGAGTGTTTCACCCTGCTCATCTTCATCTTCCCCCTAACTCTCATCCACTAGCTTAGGATTGCTTTTCACTTATCCCTTACTCGATATCCGTAAAGTAAAGAACCCAGTCAATGACGCTTCCCATTGCTCCCCTCTTGTTGCTCATTGGCGCTTCCGATGGGTTATGTTTCTTTTTTTTTTTTTAATAATTTTCTCTACTTCTAATGGTATTTACTCGACACAATTTTCTTCAGCATGAGATGATATATTTATTATTTATTTGTTTTAAAAGTTGAAAACTAATTGGTGTTTCAAGTTGTGAGAAATAAATAAATATATATATATATATATACACATATTTGATTTGATAAGTTGATACATGATAAAATAAGCCTATGGAAAATGTTATTACTAGTCACTTGATGATCGATAAAATTAAAATATCCATTATTATTATTATAAAACTTGCTTATTATTAAGGCTAAGGCATGGAGGCTGGATCACAACATTCCTTTATAAAATGAACTTAATAGACAGGCTCAAAACTAAAATCTAGTTTGCTATTTAAACTACCCATCCCGACCGACCCCCCCCCCCTCAACGAATTCTACTTCAGTCTTCGGCCAATTTGATTTTACTATGAGCGGGTTTAGCGTTTAGGTTTACCTTACCATAGTAATTGTTTTATTTAAAAAGATCAAAACAAAATTTAAAAAAAAATAAATTGACTGCAAGAAGAAAGGGGGGGGGGGGTAGGGAATCTGTTCCCTTGCTCGGCTGATGGTCTTTGATTTCCGCACCCCCCCTTTTTAAAAAAAAAAAAAAAAAATTCTTATGGCCATTTGCACCAAGACATATCATGCAAACAAATGTTGCCTAGCTCAAATAACATATAGAGCTCAACTGGGTTGTGACATGCAATCAGCCCCAATGTCAAGGCTAATAATCATGCATTCCCATTTAACAAATAGTTTCTTCTGCATATTCAGGACTCAAATTGTGTAGTTTGTTACTTAGCAGTTAGCATCTGGCAACTGAAACCCCACCACAAGCTGAAAGAGGATGAACCATTCAACTCTTTCTTTGTTTACTTTACAATGACGTTGTGCTCTGCTGTGTAACCAATACCAATCAGCCACTGAAAACACCACTTCTCACCCAAGTTGCATGCATTAGCATGGCACTGGAGTTTATCATGAGCTAGGATTAAACTCTAATGTATCACTTATGGCTCCCTTGTTCATTGATAAAAGCTGGCTGCGCTAAACTGAAGAGGCAATTCAGCACCTTCTTACCACTCCACTTGCACTTTTCCCACAAGAAAAAGTGTATTCAAGAATACCTCCAAATGAAGTTCTCAAGGGCCAAAAGACTTGTACATGGTGACATGATGTTTTCAGCAAAATTATGGGCCTCAAATATAAGCTAGGGCCAATTAACAGCAACATTAAAGGAAAAAAATTAACAAGCGGAGAAACCGAAACATGAAAAATAATTTATGAGCTAGATAACTGTTATGATATCCCAGTTCTGCCGCACATTACTTTCCTTTTCAATAATAAAATTATTTTAAAAAAAACGACAAAGGAAAACATAACAACAAATGTAAACTTACACAAGTCCGCTTATGGTAGTGAGGGCTACCACCGATTCCTAGGGAGATGATATTAACCGCTTCAGACCAGTTTTCTGTTCTGTTGTAAGCTTGGTAGGGAACTTGATGTTGAATTTAATTCTCAAATTTCCTTTCTTAGAAGGTTCCTTGGGAAGGGGCATTCCCTCCCCTTTAACAACTTCCTCATAGGTTGGACTGATGATATTGTTAATAGGGACTGCTAGATTCCGTCCATCTAGTGTTGTCAGCTGCACTGTATAACCAGTTAGAGCTTCCACTAGAGATATCTTCTGAGTAACAATAAGGTCATTGCCATCCCTCTTGAACAGACTGTGAGGCTTCTCATCAATGATGAAGACAAGGTCAGAAGGAATAACCCCTCGTTGCTCATTTCCCTTTTCTGGAAAAGTGATTTTGGTACCTTTTTTCCACCCTGGCTTAATCTCAATTGTAAGAATTTCCTCCACCATAGTAGGTCTCCTGTAACAGGAAAAGAAATCACAGTTTTAAGGTTAAAATAAAATATCAACAGTTTACCAAAACAACAGCCTTTTTTTTCTTTTTTTGCCATAATAAATATATATGGTTAAAACTAGGGACTTCACCCACCATAATTTGACCATTTAAGTCTTACATCAATATATATACAGTTGAAAATTGTGAGCTCTCACAGTTTTAAGCAAATTACCACTCCATTGCATGTCAACTTCAGACTTCTAAAGTTGAATTCACATGGTAAACTTAACTTGTACAAAGTTGTGGCCTAGAAAATTCCATCTGGTCCACTGACCAAAGACTACTGGTCTATGGATAATCTGGCAGAAGCGAAACACGACAGCAAAGCTAATCAAGGACCACGGATGTATAACAACGCAAATCCACCATCATGTTTATAATGGATTAGTTATCATTGACTGAAGCCTAGTTCACAATTTTGACATAAAGCAAAAATATAAACATCAAGAGTAGAACTTAAAAAGGAATCTTCAATAAACATCTAGAAAAATCTTCAAAGTTGGTTGCAAAAGCATAAATTAAACACAGAAGATCCATGATCAATCAAATCTTTATTAACAAAGAACAAAGTGTTAAAAAAAAAAAAAAAGAGAACAGAAGCTTCATTGAGGAGGAAGCACCCAAATAGCAGGAAATAATCATAACAACCAATATAGATAATATAATACCATGAAAGGTAGTTCTATCACTCACTTAAATTGAATAACTGAATAAAAATCCATAACACCTTATGTTTCAACCAGCTAAAAAGATGGTGAACAAAACCAAAAAACATAAAGCGAAAAAGGAAAGAAAAAGCAAAAACATTTTGCTAGATAGGGAAGAAGGATCAAATAGAAAGAAAGAGTACTTTGGTGCAAAATCCCTCGTAGAAAAAGTTTCCTAATATGAAAATCTAATAAAGCTTTTATTTTTCTCATGAATACTGACCAATCTAAATCTGTTTTGAACATTAAGACCTAAAATGAGAAAGGACTAAATTGAATTGCAATGTAAAATTACAATTGTTAGATCTCAATAAACACAGCTCTTTGGCTCAAAACCACTCTCATGCAAGGTTGTCATCACTTGGGAAACATCCAATCATTTTAAAGGATTAGAATCCTATTATCCTAATAAGTAATTAGTGTTAATTTTTCGCAAAAATGTCAAACTTGGCAACTTTAGCAAATGTCCTTTGCGAGTTAAGCTCATTTGCAAGTAGCTTGAAAATGTAAATCATTTCTTCTCTTATGCCTAAAAACCTCGACGCTTTACATTAATTACAAGTCATACTTAAATAAAAATTGAATTTAGATCCACAGCATGAACCCAGCTGAAAATTCACTGTCCACATAGCAAGATCAACATGGAAACACTAAGCATTACAAAGTTAATTAACTTGCAAAAAAAAAAAAAACAATCTAATCCAATAGTAAAACCTAAAACGTTACCCGCTACCATCAGTGACATCCCTTGAAATCTTCATCTTCTTGGTAGTTCCTTTATACAAATCCTCCAAGCTGCAAGGCAATGTTCGTTCAATAGCGGGTCCTTTTCTAGGCATAGTTGTGGAACCCTCTCCCGCCCCACCCCTAAAGGAGCCGAATATATCTTCCCCAAACATGCCCCTGGGGAACCCGGACGCCCCTGCACGTGAACCACCCATATCACCCATCCCTCCAAACGGACTCGAAAACCCGAAAAACTCCGAGAAAATATCATCGGGGCTCCGAGTGTTGAACCGGAACATCGTCGGACCCCCATCCGCAAACCCTCCCGCCCCAGGATGGGGCATCTGGCCTTTTAACCCTTCTTCTCCGTATTGATCATAAACTGCACGCTTTTGGGGATCACTCAAAACCTATAATTAATTGAAAATTTCATTAATTTAACCAAAAAAACACAAGTGGAGAAAGAAGAAGGAAAACAAAAAGAAGAAAGAATTCGTTACATCGTAGGCTTCGGAGATTTGCTTGAATTTGGCTTCAGCTTCTTTCTTGTTCTTAGGGTTTTTATCGGGATGCCATTTCATAGCCAATTTTCTATACGCTTTCTTCAAATCCTCATCTTTTGCATTCCGGTCGACCTGAAGAATCTTGTAGTAATCAACGCCCATTCTTCAGTTTTCCCCCTTTTTCCTTGGCAGTTGCTTACCGATTTTTCTCCTTTCCCTTTAGATTTCGTATCTTTTATTTATTTATTTTTAGACAAATTTTCTAGCTCTTTGCTCCACCAAGATAAAACGCCTAACCTCAAAAGCCGTTACTCGGGTCGGTAATATGGTCTTGCTAACAAGCAAAGCTGGTTAGGCTTAGGCCCGTTATCAAATACTCACAGGCTTAACGTTTCTAAGCTTTCTGGCCCAACAATAACAGCTTGTATTGTACTAGTTAAAATATTCACTTATTTTTTTCATTAAAAAAAATTGAAGGTATGAAAAAGCTCCAGCAAGGAACCATAATTAATCTTTTCTAAGTCATCTCCCAAAAATTCTTAATTCTGGATATAAAACTGTTGACTTGTTTTGTAAGTTGCAGGAATATAGACACATAGAAAGGGATTATAAAGCAAGAAAATAATAATTAATTAATAAATAAGTCTTTCAATTTTGGATAATATTTTGCAAAATTATCAAAATGTTAACACAATTTGCTACGCCTATTGGTATGTTTGCCCTTCTTTTTATAAATGGACAAGCCCGCAAGGACCCAATACTAGGATGAGGTTCCAGTCAATGGAAGTATAAGTAATATTAGCAGTAAGTAAAACAAGGAAAAGGCTAAAAGCTCAGCCATCGTGTACAAACTGTGCAGGGAAAGCAGTGGCTTGTATTGAATGTATATGAAGAATTTAAGTGGGCAAGTTCAAGGTTATTTCCTTACCAGTGCAGGAAGAAAGCACCAATGGTTTGTAATACAGGACGCATAAAACAACAAAAAGGAAGAGGAATCTGCTCAACCTATAGGCGAACAATAATTTTGGAGAGTCAATTTCGGAAATAACACAACCCCCAAGGGGCGAATGATAAAAAACAAATAAAATATCAAGGCTGTCCAAATAATAAAAGATTGAAAGGTAATGTCGTGGGCTCTTCCAACAGGCAAACAGAGCATAAAGAAGGAAACAAACAAAGACGATTCTTTTCAGGATAAGGGGAAAAAAATGGCAATTCAACTGAACCACTTCCAATCATCATTGATGAAGCAAGAAAAGCAACCGAAGCCCCCTTTCTTCACTTCCTCTAAAGCCAGAACCTTTAGGGTCAAAACTGTAGCATCAAGCAGTGCCCAGCAGCTAATACAGTCGGGTGAGGTCAAGCCTATACTGCCTAAGGATGCAGCCACGGCCGTAAATTCCAAGGGTTTCAAGCTACTTGACATTAGACCGCAGTGGGAGCGAGAAAAAGCATACGTTAAAGGTTCACTTCATGCGCCACTCTTTGTCGAGGATATGGACAATAGCCCCATTACCCTTTTGAAGAAATGGGTGCATTTTGGCTACATTGGCCTGTGGACAGGCCAAAACTTTACCATGATTAATCCTAATTTTATCCAGGAGGTAGAAGCTGCTGTTCCTGACAAGGATACGAAGCTGCTTGTAGCTTGTGGCGAAGGGTTGAGGTAAAAGCTTATTGCCACCCATTGGCGTTATTCGGTTAATTATTGCGTGACTGATCTTAATTATATTTCCTATGCTGACTGGCTTCTTTTTTTTTTTTTGGGGGGGGGGTGGTGTGGTGGTGGGGGTGGGGGTGATGATGTTGCTGTGTCCTTAGGTCCATGATGGCAGTTTCGAAGCTATATGAGGGAGGATACAAGAACTTGGGGTGGCTGGCCGGAGGATTTAATCGTGCTGCGGATGGTGATTTCCCAGAAGTCGAAGGGCCTGAAAAGTTGCAGTACGCCACAATCGGGGGTGCGTCATACTACTTTTTCCAATTGCTCCTCCTCTTGCAAGCTGTGGGCAAAGAGTAAGTGAGTAGCTACAGCCTAGAGTCGTTTCTTGCTAACCTGCAATCTAGCTGGGGATTGTACAAGTTTCTCTTGCTTGTTATATGTCAGCTTCTAAGTTATGCTCATTTTATTGAATCCATATGCCTTTTATCGGCAAGATATCTCAAAAAAGCAGAAAAAACAATCTTCCGTTCGTTCAAAAACCAAGGCGATGGCGGCAAAATCTGCGGCGCACGAGTCATGCATGACCACCCAGTTTGGGTTCTGTAATAATAATTCATGTCAACTACAAACAGCTTTGAAGTGTTTATGCACCATTCTTGCATGCTTGGTATTATGGACTCCTAATCGAAATCAGCAACAAAAGAACTATTCAATATTTCAGTCATCGTCATATATTTCCCAAAGGGTAACCAGCAACAAAGAGACGAACTACAAATTTCAGTCATCATGAGATGTCCTACGGGCTAGATGATCAAGTAAAGAAGCATTTAATCAGCAGATAGGATACATGAAATTGCAGAATGCATCTCAAGAGGAAACAAAAAGATTTAATAGCCAGCAAAGCCACTAAATTCATAGACCAATACCACCTGAAAATACAGGTAAAGTTTCTGTAGAGCCTGATGATTAATGAAAAATCACATTAGTATAGTTTGCATAATGCTGAGACGAGCTGTTTAATTCCTAGCAAGCTTAAAAACCAAAGTTTAGAAAATGAAACAACAGATTTATCCAAAACATCCATCACTTCGTTAACATTTAGAGATAAAAGTACACCCCCACTGTATGAAAGATGACAATTGGCTTGGATAATCTGGAAAACGTGCACATGATAGAGGTAATGGTGATTGCACCACAACGGATTCCTGCATATTCAATTTCTCAACAGTAAGTTTAATGTCTCAAAACATTGCTTGAATATGAAAAGAAATCAATGCATAAAATAACAAATTATCACTACTGACGTTTACGAGAAATGTATAAAGCATTCGAAGGAATGTAAAAAACTAACAACAAATCCAATATACTATTGTAAGAGGTTCAAGAGTACATACGTGAAGGAATCAATAAATGGCTTCAGATTACGAAGTTCCAATTATAATAGTATCACTTTCAAAGCATATTATGGTAGCATCATTTATGTCAAAATCCAAGTAAGATCACATCGTTTTTCATTATCAAGCAATACCTCAACATAGCATCAAACTACAACTTAAGTGAAATACATCAACATCATACTATAATCAAAATGATGCAGTTCAAAACATCATCACAATATATCAAATATCGAAAATATAGTAAAATTCAAAGCCATGAATGCTTAAACAATTCCATAAGAACAGGAAAGCCAAGTATCTCTAAACAACTCATCACCTTTAGCAGGCAGCTTTTCTTATTTACCTACCTTTTAATATTACATAAGCATCACCATTTACATCACCAAAAGCAAATAACACTCAAACCCCATTCACAGCCAAGTCCAAATCCATGTCCCAATTCAGAAATTTGACATGGCAAAAATCAATAAAAAGAACACAAGGAAATTCATTCTAGACTATTCAACTAAAACATCTAATACCTGGGATATCATTAAGGTTTCCAGCTTGAATGCTAAAAAAGCAAAAATAATAGAAAATAGAAGTGAAATTTATCACCTCCAAGTAGCCCCAGAAACTTCAAATATGCTAATCAGACCGAGCAGCGAACCTCTCAACCTTCTTATCGTTCAAATTAAGACCAACCATAGCCTCACCAAGCCCACAGCTAACTTCAGCAAGCACGTCCGGGTCACTATAATGGGTGACGGCCTGGACAATTGCCCGGGCACGTTTAGCCGGGTCACCACTCTTAAAAACGCCAGACCCCACAAACACTCCATCGCAGCCCAACTGCATCATCAGCGCCGCATCCGCTGGCGTCGCCACTCCTCCGGCGGCAAAGTGCACCACTGGCAGCCTCCCTAGCTGCTTCGTCTGCATAACCAAGTCGTACGGAGCCTGAATTTTCTTAGAGAAGCTGAAAACCTCATCATCATCCATGTTCCTAAGAATCCTAATATCTCCCATCACGGACCTGACGTGCC
Organism: Adansonia gregorii; assembly: GCA_038382025.1. Taxonomy (NCBI): domain Eukaryota; kingdom Viridiplantae; phylum Streptophyta; class Magnoliopsida; order Malvales; family Malvaceae; genus Adansonia; species Adansonia gregorii. The sequence goes on along the minus strand of JBBYHO010000022.1, from coordinate 2,749,441 downwards.
TAACGGCTTCGATAATGTTCCCGGTCCCAGCTTCGCCTTTGGTTCGAATCATAGCAGCTCCTTCTCGGATTCTCCGAAGCGCTTCCCCCAAATTCCGACACCCACAAACGAAAGGAATCCGAAAATTATGTTTGTTAATATGGTTTTCTTCGTCGGCCGGGGTAAGAACTTCGCTCTCGTCAACATAATCGATGCCGATTGCTTCAAGGATCTGGGCCTCAACGAAATGGCCAATACGAGCCTTCGCCATGACGGGGATAGTCACGGCTTGCTTAATTTCTTTGATGAGTTGTGGGTCACTCATTCGAGCCACGCCACCTTGGGCTCGGATATCAGCGGGCACTCGTTCGAGAGCCATGACGGCGCAGGCTCCGGCTTCTTCAGCGATGCGAGCTTGTTCGGGAGTAACCACGTCCATTATAACCCCACCTCGAAGCATTTGGGCTAGCCCCACTTTCACCGAGAAAGGGGATTTGTGGGTTTCGGTTATCGCCCCGTTTCCATAAACTGCCACCACCCCGGTTCCTGCCATTAGCTAAAGAAATCTACAAATAAATAAAGGGAGAGATTTGTTTTCTTCTTTTTCGGAATGAAAAATCGAAAAGAGAGCGAGCGAAATTTATGAAGATATTGGGTGGGATCAGGGCCGGGAATGAAGGGGTGAAGGAGAGGAGGTGGCGAAAATTGGAGCGTGGCGTAATTCACGTGCACTCCTCAAGATTGAAATTACATCTTTCCATCAGACGGTAGAGAAAGAGGCTTCAAGTTGTCTATTAGGAGGAAGGAACGGAGGCCACGCAATTTCGGTACGCAGAGCAGAACGTCGGTTAAGGAAAAGTTTGCATACGTGGCAAGTGAGGATTCCATTCATTGCTTGACAAATTTGCATTACAGGCAGGGTAGTATTTTCCCAGCTTTGACAATCTTAAGTTCGTAGCAAATAATAATTAAATGTATTTTAATTGATTTTAGTTTTTTAACAACCGGTAATTGCCAATTGAATATAATTACAGCAAATTAATAGGATAAAAAATTAAAATAAGATTATTTTATGTAAAAATATGATATAATATAAATATTATTGTATTTATTTTAATTAAAAATATGATATAATATAAATATTATTGTATTTAATTATTTAATTCTTTTTTTTATAAATACTTACATTATCACATTTTAAAAATTTATTAGATATCACATTTAAATGGCTTAAAACCTAAGTTTATGACTATTAATTTTATTAACATTAAATTTACCATGGTTTTAATGAACCAGTGGACCAAATATAAATAGAGAGATAAAGACGAAAAAAACAATAGCATATTAAGAGGCTGGGAGGGAGGCACTGAAGTCTACCGCTTGTTTCCAATCTATAGCAAATATTATTTTCATCCCCACGTTCTATAGTTGCAAAACGAGAGGAAATGGAAGGAAAGCGTCTTCAACTTGTCCCCTTTAATCGTCAAACACTTGATACTTGTCTTCATGCTTTTGGCTTCACTCCATTACCTTTTCCTAAGAAGAAGCAAATCTTTAGTCTACTTCTTTCAATCTTTTTCTTCTTTTTTTTCTGTGTCATAATCAAATGCTAAGATGAACCTGATTTGAGACATCGTCATCTTTGTACGAAAAATAGAGAAGGTTTAGTGCAAGCAATCTTTGCTGAAAATGGTATAGATGGGTAAACAAAAACGATTAGATCAAAATTTCGAGGCATTATAAATTATTTTTTTTAAAGAATTATTTACCAATATACAAAGTCTGCTGAAGGGTCTAAGTAATAACACTTTCAAGATACAACGAATTCTTATGAGTTTTGCAACTAAAAATATTGAAGAATTTCCTAATTTTTTATTTTTTCTCTCAAACTTTTGGAATTCTTTTTGGAATTGATTAAAGTATAGATTTTGGTAATTGAGATTAGTATTTATAGATTACTAAAATACACAATCAAAGAGAAATATCTCCATTAAAAAGTCATTTCATAAATTATGGCAACATTTGGCTATAAGAGTTACAGCTTTCCGTTCAAAAGATGCAATATTTCATTTAAATGTACATTTTTATAGAAGATGATGGCTATACACTTTTTTTACCTAAAGTGTTTGTTGGATGGTTATAAATAATTTTAATTTGTAATCTATCATTTGGTAAAATTACAACAATCTCCTACTAGATTACAAATTTCAAAATATTATAAACTATACAATTATCATAAAGAAAAGATATAATTAGATTTAAAGCTTCCATTATTATAAATTTATCAAAGTTTTAACAAAGTAATAGGTGGCTAGTTGCTTAAAGCATTACTCTTGAGTTAGAGCCGGATAAATCACACACATAACCGTATTTAAAGAAAAGAAAAAGAGCTTTTGTATTGCTTCAGTACTATTATGTCCATGTGCTCATCCTCGTTTCATGAATATTTTCAAGAGTAAAACTTTTAAACTCTTGTTAGAAGTGGCACCATTTCTATATTCATATAAGTGGAATCTTTTTGATAATATAATTATCTATTTATTAAGAGTTTAACTCATCTTCTTAAATTATT
>JBBYHO010000022.1:2683480-2699668 GCA_038382025.1 Adansonia gregorii | reverse complement strand
AAACTAAGTTTTGAGAAGAATAATGAGATGGGACATGAGTGCATATTTTAAAACACCACGTAATATATATTCGAAGTTTAATTTCATTAATTTATATAGTAATTTTTAAAAAATAATATTTAATAAATTTAAAATAGAATCCTTATATTTATAACTTTTTATTTTCGAACTATAACCTTATTTGTAAAAAAAAAAAAATACACAATATTGTCTATCCTTTTCATATATTTAATAATTCCAATATCTCACTTCTTGCAACCCATATATTTGAAACTCACTTATTTAAAAGTATAAAAGCTACCACTGCTGATTTACTTTAAAATTCAACCAAAAGAAGAAAAAAAAAGAGAAAAAGCAGAAAACTGTTAGTTTTCGGACTGAGAATTTTCTTAATTTCAGCAATCTGCATAAATCCTTGAATGAATTCACGATGTTATTTTAAAAAAAATTGATTTTTTTTTGCGCTATTTGGAGGGGTTATAAAATAAATCAATAAAGTATTTAGTCGGAAAATTTGTAAAAGGGGGATTAAGTTTATTAAAGGATGGAATGGTAAAAGATCCAAAGGTTTAATAAGAGTTTTGGAAATTAAAGGAAGAAAGAATATTGTTATGGGCTCTAATAGTTGGTGACAATTGACTAGACAATATAAAAAGGCAAATTCGGATAAGAGACGAACCATTGCTGTGGTAACGTATGGGGCTTAAAGGAAGGGACCTTCAAAAGAAAATTGATGTGTAAGAGGAGAGGCTAAGCATATAACATTGTTTTGTACCAACTATGAAGTCTAGGTCCCCACTGAGCATGACTCATACTATCAAAGCTACAAATGGCTACTTACCAAAATACTTTGCTCTCAATTCCACAGTGAAGCACATCCTTTGGTTTTTTTTTTTTTTACCGGAATAATAATAATATGTATGAGTTTGTTTCAAGATTTATTGTTCAGATTATATGCTTTTATAGCTTTGGAACTAAATGAGGATTGCATCTGAATGACTGATGAGAGGATGTCTGTTGCAGTTCATGCTTCATGGGAAATCCAGTTGGACAAAGTTCAGTACGTATATCTGGGCGTCACTTTTGTGGGGATTGGATCCCAAATTGTGATCAACAACCATGTGAACGCCCTCCCTCCAGACCAAGGAAAAAAAAGGGTTTTCCAATAAGGGAAAGAAGAAAGGAAAATTTTGCTCTATTTTTATATTAATCAAAAGCTATTGTTAGCTGTGAAATCATCAATTCATGATGAAAACAGACGAAATTATTAATGCAAGAACAAAGAAAGGGAGAAAGAAGTTGGTAAGAATTAAAGATTATATTGGTGTTTGAGTGGAATGAAAAAGGTGAAACTTGTGGGTTTCCAAGTTCCCCAAAAAGTGTTCTCTTGGGGTTTGTTTATACAAATTGTCATATGATGGCGTGGACAAGGTAAAGTGAAAGTGCAAGTCTTCCTCCATCTTTAATCTTCTTTTTTCCTCTTCATGATCTTTTTCAAATATTAGTGGAGGTTAGGAAGTACCTTGAAACATGATGATTTCACTCCTAAATATTATGCTTTTAAGAGAACAGCTAACATTAGAAATTTGATTGTTAACAATTATTTGTATGTATGGTCCATTGATAGCATATTAGATTATCATTTTAATGATCACAAGTTAATTTTTATATTCTTAAGTTATGCTTAACGTATTGCAAAACTAACCTAAGATTTTTATAGGAAAGCTAAGTTTATTGTGATACAGGGTTATTTTACTGTAAGTCCTAGTATATAGTGTGTATATATATATATATATATATCTATATTTATATAACCGTGTTTGATTTTAGTCAAAAGAATGAGAAACATATACATAATGCATATATGAAATGAAGAAGTGATCAAGTGAAGCCTTCAATTGGTGGGGTAACAGTGGAAATTGCGTGGCTAACATAAATCATGGTATTTTTCATGCTTGATAGAGTGATCTATTGTTAAGATATTATGACTGACAAAGAAGAAGTTGACATAAATAGCTGTAACAATACATAATGATATATATATATATATATATATCCTTTATTACATTTTTTTATGTACAAATTATTTGCTAATTTGGGTGAAAATTTCCTTTACAAAAGGTTAAATATGAAGCTAAAATGCGGTTTAATAAAGCATTCAAATATTTAATTTCTAATAATTAAGGAATAAATGCTTATTGATGTGGGAAAGGATTTTTAATGCTGAAAGAGAACATATTATTAGATAATTGCCAACCCACAGTGTTATTTCTTTGATTGGGTACCCGCCTACGGAGGCGGCGCCACCGATTGTGTCACCAGCAGGTTTTTCCCGATGCCAAGATTAAAGCGACAAAAGCTTTTCGGAATTTCATCAATTCTAAGCAACATTGTTTAATCCAATTCACTTTTAATGAAACCACAAAGTTGAAAATGTCGAGTAAAATCATAATAACTTTTGACTAATTTATATTATGTCTCTCGCTTTTCTGCCTTTCATAAGTTCATGCCCCCTTGACTTTTCCTTCAAATATAATCTATCTTTTGGTACAACTTGATTCAGAAATCCAAGCGTGAAGCAATGCGTTTTCATGAATCCAAAATCTAATCTGGTTAATGAGAGTCACGTTACTTAAATGGTCAAACCTTGGCTGCCATTTGATAATTAAATTCAATCGTTTGAGAAGCCAAAGTCGTGTAAACAAAGATTGTTCACCATTTAATTTACTGATGAACTATTTTGGGTCATTTTAATTTTTTTTAAAAGGTTGAAATATCCAATGGGAATTCCCCAAAATTGTTTAAGTCATCGATCTGTTTCTAGACCTCCCTCAAGTAATTACTTGAATCATGTTACTTATGTGAGCACGGAGGCAGTGAATTATCTGCTCCACCCTCTTTGAAACGATTGAGTGGTGGTAAGAACAATTGCAAACAAATAATAATAACAAACAAACCATGTACTTTGCATGACAAATTAGGCCTTATTTATAAGAGACAAGTGTGCATGAAGTCCAGTAAACGTGCACTTTTGTCCCATTAGTGCCCCGATCAACTTGTCCACTTTACTTTCCTCGAAAATTTCTTGAACCGTTCTAATATAAAGTTAGATCATCTAGACTAACATTATGAAAATACAAAAGCAAATTGCGTGTCTCAATTTTGATTATTCACAATCATGCGTATACTGTGTGAAGATAATTAATATCTGATATAGAAATTGCTAATCAGTATTTCAAAAACACTTTTTAAAATTACAAAATAATTTTGACTTCATTCTATGCATTGTAATTAAATGATAAGAAAATATCAACTCTTTCATTTAATACAATAATATTATTATATATAAATAGTACATTAATTAATTTTAGAGCGTAATTTAAGAGCACTTATAGTAAAAAACCCATTTAAGATCGTGGTGACATCTAGACTTGTTCTTGTAGTTACTTTTCTCGAGATTTTAATGTGAAAAATACTTGGAAACCAATTGAAGTAGCAAAGGGAGATAAGGGTGCGTTGCAAATGGCAATAAAGAATTCGGGATAGGTTTTAAGTGGTGAAAGCCAGTGAGCAGCACTGAGAGGAAATTGGTGCGGCTATTCAAAACATGCAAGCATTGGCTTTGGACTTGGAGAAACAAAATCAGTGATTTCAACCATTCAGGGACTTCAGTAGGCCACGTAGACATTCTCCACTCGACTCAACGAAGAAAGCAAGGCTTTGGAAATGGCAATCTCAGCCACCAGATTTACGTACTAAAACATTGTGGCCACAAAATTTTGATTTCGTGATTAAATGGACTAACAATTGATTTTGGTGAATAACGACATAATGTACATAAGTAAACAAAAATGTTCATGCTGTTCCTTCCCATTCCGGGCTCTCGCTAAGTTAAATGCAATTGCAAACTTCCTGTGGGTTTTTATGCCAATTCATTTTAACGTCGATGCTCGATCAATTTCTCTTGGTGACGATGGCAACTGTACGAAAATTGCGAGCCGCAGGATTTTTCTATCGGGCATTGTATTTGATGCTACTAGAATTTGTAAGAAAGTAGTTGTGTACAGTTTTTGCTATGATTGCCAATGGTTGCAAATCGCTAATTATTCTTTGTCCAAGATATTGGACCGTTGGGAAGAAGAGATTAGAGTAAGCTTAAAATTGCACAAGTTACAACTATACACGTGTTGACAAATTCAATGGCAATTGCGGTGGGCAACTAATTCTTGAAAGTGCTTGGGAAAATTAATTTGTTGATTTTGTTTATACTGACATAGCTACTTTGAAATTGAGCAGATTCTTTTAGTTAGTGCGCCTGTGAGTTAAGGCCAAGAAGAAATTGAATTAGAGTTTAAAGAAATTGAAGGCCTAGGATCAGGAGACATGTCAGATGCCTGGCTTTTTGGTTACACGGTCATGTGAGAGTTGTTGGAAAAGCCCGTGGCATGGCTGTGACAAATTCGTTCACGAATCATAATAATAATAATAATGTATGTCAAAGAGCGAGCGTCTGTTGTTTATGCGTGCATAGTGTCAATACCATGTTTGGAAATGAAATGTGGGCGCATCAGATCAGACCCCTGAGAGTCTCTCGGCCCTCATTGCACGCCAAAAAGGGAGCTGCAACATGTGGCCTGCAGTAGGCGGCTTCAAGTATATCCCGGAGTTTATTTGCTTGCTCTTCTGAGGCACATATATATAACCTTTAATGAGAGATTTTATTATTTTATCTCCTTGGGAAGAATTTCATGCCAGGAGGTTCAATGTTTTGTTGTTTAAATGCCATGTGAATCTACAGCCTACTTGCTTTCTTCCAACATGGGATGCTTAAAGCTTATTTTCCCTCATTTGTCTCTCATTCTTCAATATTTCCTATCAAAGGTACATGGAAGGAGTCAAGGAGATGATCTTTTGGAGAAATTTGATATCCATTAAGCAATTTGGCTCGCTATCTTCGATTATTCTTGTTGAAACCTAAGGATTGAGTTTAATAACACTGGTTTAATTTCTACGGCCGAAAACAAAAATCCAGACGTCATATTTAATACATGCTATCGTAAGTCTTGCATGATTAGCATCTCTCCATTGATACATATATGGGGTTGATCATAAAAACTTGCAAATGAGAACGCTCCTTTTTCAACAACAGTTGTTTTCATTACTCCCCACTTTCTTTCTTGTAAATTGGAAAACTAATGGGGACTGTCTCTGCCCTGTCTACTTAAGATGTGTAATTTCATTGCACATCGTTTTCAATTTGATGAAACAACAATTGGTGGTGAGAAGCCGCTGATCAGGATGAAGAATTCACCAGGGTTAATGGGGAAAATGCCCTGATTTCAATTTCCCATCAATCTTTTCAATGTTTCTTCCTGCTACAATCTGCTTGTTCCTTTAAGATGGACCATCAGCACAGACTTTGAATTGCATTTGGATTCATGTGGCCACCCCTTCCATTTCCTCTTTCAAAGATGTATAAACTTTAACATTTTGCGTTTGTTAACCTTAAGCCATGAACGTTGTATTTTATCTTCTTAGATATAATTATAATATAATAGTAACTCAGCGGAAGCACATAGGGATATTCTGTGGTCAAAGCCATTGTCAAAGCATGGCCGTGGATGGGTTGTGGGTATAATTTAATTATAGGACCCATCACTTAATGGGGGGCGACAGCTCGACTATTCCTGTCACAACCCCTGAAGGTCAGTTCTTTCTTAGCAGTTCGAGGGTACCCCACCCCCACAATTCCATAGAGACCAGGACATGATCTTCTCCGATTACGAAGTAACCTATTATTGGATGTACAAAATTGAATTAGTTTTATAACTTTATGAAGAATTTGTAATGTAATTTTAGCTCCGATTAGAGGGTCAAATTCCGATTTTATAAGTTCAATAGCTTGTCAAATGTAAGACATTAATGGCTCCTTAATGTCTTATTGAGGATAATATGAACTTCGGAAAATTGGTGGGGGGTCTAGTTATTTGGAGGTATCGAAGACAGACATTCGACTGGAGGGGCCCTCCCGCTGGTCATGTACCCCCAGTACTACGACAAAAAGGCAGCTGCCAAAATTTTTTTATCCCTTTATGAATTGCCACGCGTAGAAAATGGAAGGTTTGGCCATGTGAACTATTGTCTTCTGCTAAAATTTCTTGCTTCATGTCTTTGTTACAAAATTGCTAATAATCTTGTCAGCTTGGCAAATGCAATGCCAGTTAGGCTAATGAAGAAAAATTGATGCCTGGCTTAGGTTAGTTCGCAATATTGATAATGCTTGATTTATGGTCACAAACTCGAATCAATCTAAAGTATTCGAAAACTTTTCCAGTGTCTGTTTTTATGAAACTTAACTCAGCCTGTTTGAATTATAATTAAACTCTGAAAGCCCTGGAAGAAAAATCCGTCCTTGGACCTTTCCTGGTGCTATTTTCAGAATTGTCTTCGGGTTGGAATCTTGAGATACTTGAAGAACCTTTGATGGAATCCATTCAAGCTGATTATCAAATGATTAATATCAATACGATTGTCCCTACAGATTATAGGCACCATCGAATTTGGGGGCATCTTTTTGACTAAGGATACTAGATATCTCTAATCGCAATTTTTTTTTTTTTTTTTTACAAAGTGAGTTTGTGCGAGACCTGGCACTGGTAATTGGCTCCACACAATAGAAAAAGCTTGAGGCAATGCCAGGAGAAAGGTTTCTCATGTGCCTGCTAGCGTTCCAGGGGCTAGCGTGGCATTTTCCCGCAGCCACGATGGTGTAAAAAAAAAAAAAAAATTTATACAATAGGTCCCTAGAGAAAATAGTGAGCCTTTTTCCACTCCTAGTCTTTTCCGAGTTTTATAGGGAAATTGAATACTCAAACTTTACAAGCGTGGAGCAGAGGACTCGAAAGTTAAAAACCTAATTACAAAAGGAAGAAAGATTAAAGAAAAGTGTTTTCTTCCCTCTACTTTACACGAGTGAAAACCTCTTTTCCTTTGCTTTATCGTTTTGCCTTCAGCTCATTTCTGACCCGCTCTCTATGTTTGTTACATCTAGATCAGATAATTCGTATTATATTTTATTTTTTTATACGATATGATTATTTAATACACGAATATAATATAATTAATTAATCATATTAAATTTTAAAATATGAACACGACACGATCTATATTCGTATTATACCTGACACGATACTATTATTACACGATTAAAATTGATCTGTTTATATCTAATACGACACGATATGATTACAACATAAATAACACGATTAATACGAATAATACAAAAACACGATTAGGATATGAATTAACATGAATTACAAATTAACATCAATCTACCAATCAACTTCTTTTTTTCTACATTTTCAAGCAATTTTACTTTCTAAGTGTCTCTTCACAAATTACAAATTATAATACACACCATTCAAAGCCATAATTTTAAAATATATAAAAATTTTGTTAAAATGAATATAGTAGCTTATTAACATTAATCAGTACTTCTTATTTTTTTAATTATTAATTTACTATTTATAATTAATAATAATGATTAAGTCGCATACTACAAATGTATAATTATCTTAATGGTTTAATATGAGATTTAAATTATGAAACCTATTTTACTATTAATTAATGAGATTGAGCATATACTTTAATTAGTTTATAAGGTGATAATATATTATGCTTATATTTATATTATATTACATTTAAATAATTATTTGTAAATTATAATCATAATATATTGAAAATTGTATGAACAAATCATATTGGTTATATTTAACCTTTATCTTAATAATTATATTATTAATAATAACTAAAATAAAATATATATTAATTAAATGCTTAAAGTAGTTTTTATAGATTAAATAAGTTTTTTAATTAAAAGTTTAAAATAATATTTATAGGTTATATATATTATATAATTATATTAAAAATTAACATGTTTTATATATAAATTTATTAATTTAAATGTGTCTATCCGTTTATGACATGTTAAACGTGTTAACAGATACATTTACTATACGATTATACGTTTACGATACGATTAATTAAATGTGTCTTAATCATGTAAACAGATAAATATAACAAGATTACACGTTTATGACACGATTATGACATAAAACACAATTATATAAAACTCATACATGATTAAAATATATCGTACGCGTATTAAATTTTCGTGTCGTATCAAAAATTACCAGATCTAGTTACATGTAATTGTATGCAACTTTGAATTGGGCTCCCACCCCCCCTTCTCTTGGTTGTGGCGTTCATGGCCTACACCTTTGAATTGGTGCATGTGCAACGTGCATGTCAACCAGTCTGCTCAAATAAAAACCCTATAAGCTGTTATATCCTCAATGTTAGAGGAATGTACTGAAAAGTGAATATCTGATGGCAGGTCTGCATCAAAAGTTTTTCAAGTAAATGGTTTTCTATTCTAAAAGAATGAAAAGAACTACATGTTCAAAGTGCATTTCTTGCAACTTCATTTTCTTTTGATTTCCCCCTCTGCTTTCTTTTCTGCCTCAATTCTCTTTCCACTATCATTTGCCTCCCTTTTTCTCATTGCACGAATGGATTGGATTGTTTGTGGCAGACATCAAGGGAACCCTACGCGAAACTGTATTTGAAGGTTTGGATATGTAAAGAGAGTCCTGGCAAAGTTAACGGGAAAACTGCCTAGCGGATTCTCCCACCAGAGGCATCGTTCCTAAGTTTGGATGGTTGGTCCATTAATTTAATAATGTATTCTTAAAATTTCCGTGTTTACTATGACTACCGCAGATAACGTTAATGGAAAATTAGAAGTAGAAAGAGGCAAAGGAAGTGGTATCAAATTTGAGAGCGTTTTGAACGTCGAATTACATTCCATTATCAAATCGGAAATGGTAGGTAAGATGGCCCAGGCCTGCTCTAAACTGACCGTTGATAAGTTGGTTTTGTATGTAAGATGGGCCCGAGCACTGTTTAGACCATTTACATTATTGTCGTACAATGAGGAGGCTAGGCTGACAAGGCCTCATTAAATCTAACCATCGGGCTTTTTGGGTCGGATCAGTGATGCCCAGAGGAGTTTTTTTGACCAGGCTCAGCTATAGGCCACATATTTCGGTAGGGACTGATTGAGAATGAAAGGTCAAAGGTTCCAAAAATAGAAATTCCACAAGTGTTTCAGGAGAATCCTGAAAGGCCGTTATGAGTTCAGATCTATGAAGGGCTTTTCATCTAGGTCCATCTTGACTCACCCACCCCAATATTATCAGGCCGAGGATGGCTAGTGCAGCGGTTTTCCAGTTTGAGAAGTGGGCTAAACATCTACTGCACTCACCACGTCTCTTATTTCAGTCTTCTTGCCCCCTTAACTAGCCATTTGCGAACTACCCTTTACGTGTGTGTCTCTTTAGGGGCAAATATGTTCCAGAATTTACATAATCAACTAAGAATGATTTAGTTTAAGCGTGTTTGTGAAAACCCTGTGATTCCTTTTTCCATGAATCAGTATCTTTCATGTATTTATTTATATCTAAGAATTATGATAGTTGCATCTTTTGAATTTATGGTCGGTTTCTTGCAGTAGTATACTTTTGATAGCAGGCAAGAACCACAGAAAGTAGCTACAGCCATCATCACTATGGATGAAGTTAAGAAGATCCTTCTCCAAGAACCAAAGGCTAAAACCAAAAGAAGCTACAACGCCTAGAGACCAAGCAACACGCCACCAAAAGCTTTTGCGGGCCTCAACATGGTCCTCATCTATTGCTTGGTTTTGTTTGCCACCAGTTAACTGATCGAAGAATCTCTTCCTGTTTTGTCCACTGCTATAAGTAGCACCACCTTGTAGAATAATCGAACCTCTAAATCTAGAGTAAGCCAGGGAAATATATGAAACTCCAGATAAGAAAACTAAAATAGGCTTAAACTTTATCCACCGATGGTTTCGCATTGGTGTAATGTGCATATTTGCTTAGCGAATTTATAAGTACAAACTCACGAGTAGATAAATGCGACAATGATAAGACAAAGCCTACGAAGAATTATTTTGGATAATTATAATTTATAACTCGCATTCCCGAGAAAAATCCCAACTCCCAAACGATTAAAAACTAATGTTGTAGCCCGATACATTGTGGATCCATCTCGAGAAAACATTGAAATAATGCAGAAAAAGCCTTTGCTAATGGGTCTTTGTTAGGAATGGAGCCCAATGTCCCTTGCTTTTGATCATAAAGCCGTTGGGCTAGCCGAGCTACGAGATGTACATGAATTTTATACTACTCAAGATCAAGGGCGGCAAAAGTCGGTCGTCACGATGCTAAAATTTGTGGCTAGAATTTGGGAGTCTGTGATTCTTGCGGCTCTCTTATTCAACCAAAAGCAGGCAACATCAGGGGCCCTACCATCCACATTTTTCGTCCTTGATCCCTCTCCTTGGAAGAGGTCGGTCCTATAGCTGCAGGCTCAGACTATAGTGGAAGAAAAAAAAAAGGTAAAAAGCACTTTTTTTTTAACTAGATTATGAGGTTGGACCAAAGCCTGAAAGCCATCATCATCCACAACCAGTTATTAAGTTCTGAGGAGATATATAATTGTCTTTGGCAATTAATGGCAGTTAGCACTTAAAAAGTGCTTTTTCTAAATCAAACTGAATAATTAATAAACACTCAATCTTTGTAGAAAATCATTCTCTAATTTTTAGTATATCCTATTTCCTCCAAGTTCTAGTCCAGTACCACTTGCTATATTTTTATCATATTTGCTATAAGAGTGCAGTCAGGGAACATGCCATGAAAACAAATTGGTTGTGGAGTTCTTGTCGATCCCGAGTGGTCTTGCCGTGAAAACAATAATAACACATTTTACAAGGAAGAATAGTCCAAATTTATATATCCACTACATTCGAGTATCATCACCTTATCATGATTTTGATTTTAGCATTATATTAGTCTGATTTTCTAATTAAGCATGCATTTGTTTTACAAGCAAATAGACTTAATGACAAGAAACACTTTGCTATACATTAGAATTCAATGCATTGCATGTCTAATCCTGAAAACCAAAAATTATTTCAAATTTGTGGCAGTTGATTCTATCAAAATTTGTATATAATTTTTTGAAGAAAATGGCTTAAGACTTTGATTTAAGTGAATAATTGTTATATCTAATATTATTTAAGGTTTAAAACTCAATATAGAAATAGAATTATACGAGATTTATACTGAAGAAATCACCGAATAATTTTTTCAATAATTATCGAAATTAAATTGGACTCTCTTATTAATTCAGAACAAATGATTATCATTATTGGTATATGTACAAACGCTATCCTTGTGCACCTTACATTCCAAAATATAAAAGGTGCAAGATAAACTCAAAACTCTAATACCATTATATTTTATACATTCTTTCTTTATTTTCTCCAATTCCTTTTTGAATGCTTATTGATTATTTAACAGACAGCATTTTCCTTACCTTACAAACTTTCATGGTTGACGCCGAAAGTGAGAATCATGACCATATTGCAAGCCACATGTTGAAAAAACCACTCTTGCTTGCACCCAAATGCAAGGTCTACATTGAATGAAGTGAAAATTACTCAATGGGAAAGAAAAGGACATCCAAAAATCTTTACATGACATCCAGCAAAGGAGCGACTTTTTTTTAATGTGTGGATTGTGGAGCGTCGGTCACATGTCACAAAAGTGAACATTTCATTTTCCTCTTCAATCAATGACAGAACACCAAAAGGATTCAACTTACACTCACTCAATCTTTGTCCCAAAGTCACGCTACAAATACCCCATTATTCCCTCGCTTCCAAAGCTATGCCCATGATTTCTAAGTGCATTGCTTGATCCATTTCCAACCCAGAAAGCCTTAAACAATCATCGTGAGTTTCATCCTTCTTCTAAGCAAGACACATGGAGGGACAAGGTGAAGATGTGAGGTTGGGAGCAAATAAGTACAGGGAGAGGCAGCCTATAGGAACAGCTGCTCAAAGCCAAGATGCCAAGGACTACACGGAACCACCTGCAGCCCCACTGTTTGAGCCTGGCGAGTTATTCTCATGGTCCTTTTACAGGGCAGGCATAGCAGAATTCGTTGCCACCTTCTTGTTTCTTTACATTACAGTTTTAACTGTAATGGGTGTTGCCAAATCTTCGAGTAAGTGTTCAACTGTAGGGATTCAGGGCATTGCCTGGGCTTTTGGTGGCATGATCTTTGCTCTTGTCTACTGCACTGCAGGCATTTCGGGTACGTGCAACACACTTGACTACTTGATTCAAATCTTGGAAATAGTTTTCAACATGGATAAGCACTGATTGTTTGTATATGGTGCAGGGGGTCACATTAACCCAGCAGTGACTTTCGGGCTGTTTTTGGCGAGGAAGTTGTCTCTCGTCAGAGCAGTCTTTTACATGATAATGCAATGTCTTGGAGCCATATGTGGCGCTGCTGTTGTGAAGAGCTTCCAAAAGACCCAATACGAAAGGCTAGGCGGTGGTGCAAACACGGTTAGCGCAGGATATAGCAAGAGTAGTGGCCTTGGAGCTGAGATTGTTGGTACCTTTGTTCTTGTCTATACTGTCTTCTCCGCCACTGACGCTAAGCGTAATGCGCGGGACTCCCATGTTCCGGTAAGCAAAATTACAGTTTCTCTGCGTCCCTTTCTATCTCAAATTGTTGCCATTTGATGACTTGGTTTTGGTTAATTTGAATAAATATCAGATCTTGGCACCGCTGCCTATTGGGTTTGCAGTGTTCCTGGTACACTTGGCAACAATTCCCATTACAGGAACAGGCATTAATCCAGCTAGGAGCCTTGGCGCAGCTCTTATTTACAACAAGGATCAAGCATGGGATGACCATGTAAGTCTTCCCCATGTTCCCATCTTTTCTTTAATTTTTATCTCTTAAAGAACCGGATTACAATACTTTAGAAATAATAATACGGAATCATGTTTACAAAGAGACCAAAATTTGATTTTGTAAAGGCTCTCTCATGCTAAATCTTCTTTGGGTGCAGTGGATATTCTGGGTTGGTCCTTTCATTGGAGCAGCCCTGGCAGCTTTATACCACCAAATAGTGATCAGGGCCATCCCTTTCAAGTCCAAATAAGCGATTGATCATGGAAGCAGGTGCTTGATATGTGCCAATCTATGATGATGTTTTCGGTTTCCCTCTCCATTTTCATTTCATTTTTTTTTTTTGCTTTTTTTTTTTTCCTGGATGTAAATGGTCTATTAAGGGAGAAGCATGGCACCTATAAGTACTGGTAGACTGGTAGTGGTTCCATGGCAGTGAACTTTATTCGTCACTGGTTTCACCATTCTGAATGTATTTGGTTCACTAAAAAGTTATAATTATGGAAAATTGACCATGTTTCCACTCTAAATAAATTATTGATTGGAGTAATTTTACTGTATGTATGACTGTAATATGAACCAGTTTGTAACAAAAAAAGGTTTTTTTCCTCTATCACCCTATTCACTTAGAAATCTCTCCAATGATCCTCTACATGATTTGCATCCTTGCCATCATTCAAATATTAAATAAACAGGCTGAGTTCTTGTTTCCTCTCCCAAACCCATAAAAGCAACAGGCAAAGCGGATTTCATCATGGTAGTAAATCAAGCATACCCCGAATGCAAATTTTTGCATTATATTTCAGACAATGTGTATACACGTTATATTTTATATTTGTTTTTCTATGTCCAGTTTCACAAAACAGTAAGAGAAAAAGGAAGGGAAGTTAGATGTGAGAAGAAGCTTATGATAGCATATCAAAAGTGCAATCTTTTGTAGGATTTGGAACTAATTTGAGAATATTACAGTAACTACTTTCAAGCCAAATTTTCTGGCAACCTTTTCGGACAGTGTGTTTGCAGTGCTAAAGCCAGGATATTCTAACATCTTTCTGCTGTCCTGAATTCCAGGGTAAACCTTCTAAAAAGTTCCAGAGAATGCTATAGTGACAGATGTGCCACATGGCATGCAACATGTGGAACATCTGGTTTCAGAATCCATGTCCAATCTATATTAAAGAATTACATAGAAATTCATTAATTTTTCTTATGAAAATTACAATTACAAGAGGAAATTACAATTATTTTCAAATATCACCTTACATAAAAAATTATTGAATTAAATCAATGAAAAAAAATTAAATTCAACATAAAATTTATATGATGGCTGTTGCCTACAAGTATAGATACACGCAAAATTTTATAGAAGTTGGGCTTTAAAAAAATAATTAAGATCACGATGTCCGCCAATGCTACATTGGCCCATGGATGGCTTGCTTCCTTCTGGGGTGGTTTGTTGTTATTAGCACCAAACACTCAAATTTTAAAGGAATCTTATCTAATTGATTATTAATTTCTTAAATATCTTGATAGCTAAAGGAATAGAACTAATAATTATTAATATATTTTTAGGCCATTTAGCCTCTGATTTTTTTTAAAAAATAAATTATGTAATTATTAAATCAATTAAAGGATTGATGTGCATCCTTATATTAAAATGACTGCTATTCCTTTTTAAGAAATTACTTGGCTAAATTTAAAAAAAAAAAGCTTTTTTTTAAATCTTAGACTGAAATTCTATTTTGCTTACACTAGCCTTTGATTAACGTGTAACTTATACATGAACATGTTTATGGAAAGATAATTAAGGCTTATTTAACACCATTGAGTTAATGTAGTAAGAAGAATCTATCGTATATTGGAGAAATTTCTATTAATTGCATTAACGACATGACATAAGCGTTAGTTTGTTATTATAGAATTTGTATTCTCTTAATCTAAATCGTGCTCCTTCGATAAAATAAAACTACCTTATTATTAAGTCGCATTAACTAAAATAGTTACCTTTCTCCTATCATTAGACAAAAAATCTTTGGGTTTTCGATAATTTTTTTATATATAATTAAAGTAATGGTCAGCATGGAATTGGACAATGAGCAAAAATTAAACTAAGATATAGATAAGGGCGATTAATTAATATCGGCAACAAACCCCAAATAGATCGGTTGCTTGGATTAGGATCAATTGTTTTAAGAAAGGGTATGGCCGAAAAGAAACAAAGCCGATTAGTTAGGTAAGACTTAATGCGAAAAGGCACAAGTAAATCCATGCTATAACCGTTCTTATATATGTTACATTCTGGATGATTATACGACAGAATCATCTCATTCAAATAATATATATTTGTCTACATCTATCTACGAATCGATATATAATTTTCAATTATGAAAGTGAGATAAAATGTAATTTTCAATCAATTTTTACGTTACGAACATTATCTTTCTCATTAAGATCATTATTTCGAATCTTATAATCTTACGCAAAGAAATATATTTTAGAATTTAAATTCTAATGAACTTCTAATCTTGTTTGTACTCGATAAATTCAAATCACTCACTTTCTTAAAAGGGTATCAATACCCCTAATAAAATAATATAACTAATATTAGAGGTTCGTAGATGCATAAAATGTGAATTATATGATATGTATATACCTAAATCAAAGAAAAAAAGCCCAACAAATTAATGTCAACATTATACAAGAAAATTAAAAAAAAATATGAATTTACTTGATTCATTCAATTATTTTTAAAAGATGATATTTAACAAATCTAAAATTAAAATCTTAACTAGTACAACATCTTTCCTTATTTTCAAACTTCAACATCCTTAATGGAATAATATAACAACTAATATTTGAGACTCTTAAATGCAAAGAATGTGATTGCATATAATATATATTATTTACCTAAATAAAAAAATAGACTACCAAATTAATTTCAACATTATACATGAAAATTGAAAAAAACAAAAAATTGGGCTTAGTTCAATTAGTAATTAAAAAAAAAAGACTGATGAAAAAGGACCTTCCTCAAGCTAAGCCGCCTAGTTAGTCGTACTAAATCTCTCTAATTAAGTTTCACCATTGGTCCCAAAACTTAAATTGTATCTTCGGGCTGCTTCACAACTTCGTCATACAAAGATAATAACCACAAATATTTAATTACATATTGCACTCTTGATCAATATCACAATGACTGAGTCTTTCATTTTTATGATTATTTGACAATTTATAATTTTTTTATTTAAAAAAAAAGTCCACTTTGAACATGGACCATCCTCAAACTAAGCCGCCGAGTTAGTTGTACTAAACCTTTTTATTTAAGTT
>JBBYHO010000022.1:2661386-2671569 GCA_038382025.1 Adansonia gregorii | reverse complement strand
ATATAATATTGTGCTCACGGTATTTTGAGTTTGTTTCGAGGTACCATCCTCTGTTACACGGGGTCACCACAAAAATGTTAAAAGACTGGAGTCCGTGGCATCGAGGCAGCATCCCAACAAAGAAAACAAGTCCATTTGATAAAGCCTTCGTAACAGGTAAGCCATCTTAAAATAGGCCCATGGTCCAATTATCCTTTCCCTGAGTACGTAGTTTTTGCTTCAGCCCCATTTAACTTCTTGATTCTACGATAAGCCCTCTTTTACTCTTAAATTTGAAACCCTCGACGTGAACGCCTGACGGGAGGGTTTTAAAGTTAGAAGTCCCTCCTCTCCTCTGCCTTGTCCCACGAACTTGGTTTCACTCGAAAAAAAGAAAAGGTATCAAATTTTGAAATAATGGGTAAAGCTTCCAGGGATAAGAGGGTGAGTTTTTTCCGTCTTAATTTCTTAATTGAGATTTTCAGTGATTTTGCAACTTATAACAAGGGAAACTGTTTGATATTCAGGATATTTACTATCGGAAAGCAAAAGAAGAAGGTTGGCGTGCTCGAAGTGCCTTTAAGCTTCTCCAGATAGACGAAGAATTCAACATTTTTGAAGGTCAAATTTTCAAATGCATGCTGCATAATATTATATTTTAAGTGTTTATAAATGATTGTTTTCATTGATTTCAGGAGTAAAGCGCGTGGTAGATTTATGTGCTGCCCCAGGTAGCTGGAGTCAGGTTTGTACTAATTTAGTGATATAACTGATAACCCAATTAGCCACCTTAAGTAACTGCTTTTTCCTTGTTAACTAGCTTGCTAATAATGCTACAGGTTTTGAGTCGCAAATTGTATCTTCCTGCTAAGGAGTCGCCTGATTCAAAGTAAGTTCTTTTTCTGCTTTCTTTTTGGTGTTTATTTGCCTGATTGATGGGGTGTAAGTCTATTTCTTTGCCTAAGGAGGCAGTGCCAAAGTATACACCTTGTAGTTTGGTCTTGCCTGCTCATTCTTTCTGCATCTGAAATTTAATTTGCTTCTACTATTGTCGTTAACTTAGCACAACTTGCAGGGATGGCGATCTTCCTCTTATTGTAGCTATTGATTTGCAGCCAATGGCTCCAATTGAAGGTGTAATCCAAGTTCAGGGTGATATAACTAACGCCCGGACTGCTGAAGTGGTGAGGATAGTTTTTCTTTTTACTTGAATTTTTTTTTAATGTATCTTTTTTGGATGGTAGAAGAACATTAGGAGATAGCCTGAATGCAAAAAATACTTTGGGACAGAGAACCAATTATTTAGGCAAGATACTTCATTTTAGTTGAGAGTTTGCATGCTGTTTTGATGATGAATCTTAATTATTAGCTCTCTACTTAGGTCCAATGTTCTGTTGATAATTACTTGATTAATGTCAAACTTGATCCACTTGTATAATCTGTGATGATTCAATACTCACTGTGCTTGTTCTTATCACCATTGGGGGTTAGAAAATATGGATGGTGCATATATGTGATTTACTTTTTGGAGCTAAGGTTTAATTTGTTTGACCTTATTTTGTTTATTGAACATGTATATATGCCAATTTGTTATTTATTGTGTCATTTGCAGGTAATTAGACATTTTGATGGCTGTAAGGCTGACCTTGTTGTGTGTGATGGTGCTCCCGATGGTAAAACAAAATTTATGGTTTTTAACTTAGCCTATGGTCTACAATATTCTGGTTGCTTCTCTTTTTGCCCCCCTTAAGCTTCTTAAGTTTGCTTTATTCGCTTTGGATTTGCAGTTACTGGTCTTCATGACATGGATGAATTTGTTCAGTCCCAACTTATACTCGCTGTAAGTGTTCTAATTCCTCTTGTATTGACCCTCATCTATAATGAGGAACTCAGACTTGTGAATAGTTTTGGATGTGTGACTGACATGGACGTGAATTATGATAATGCCTTATCATATACAGTCCTCCTACCAAGATCCTGCCATTTATGAAACTTAAATAATATAATTCTACTGTATTTTACATTTTATTCTTGCTTTCTTTTTCCCCAAATTTGCCAGCCTGTGGTTATGATTTTGCATATTCATGCAGGGTTTAACGATTGTTACTCATATACTTAGACCAGGTGGAAAATTTATTGCAAAAATATTTCGTGGAAAAGATACGAGTCTTCTGTATTGCCAGGTAAATTAAATTCTAAAACTTATCAATTTTAGTATCTAAGCTTGTGAGATATAATAATAAAGCTTGTTACAAATAACCAACTCCTTAAATGGATAAATACTCTTTTCTTTTACTGTTATTTTTTGCTTCGTTCTTGCAGCTGAAACTATTTTTCCCTATAGTGACTTTTGCAAAACCAAAAAGCAGCAGAAACTCCAGCATAGGTAAGAATAACATTTATGGAAATGCATGTACTTATACTGGGCAGCTCACTTTTTTTTTTACTTAGTATATGTTTACATATTGGTCTTATTTTCCTTAGAATCTGCCGACTTATTCTTTCATACATTTTTAAGTCGTTCTTCAGTGAAACCGAGACATTGGCTCATTCATTGCAATAGAAACTTGTGGAATGGTCTATATTGCCTTCTATGAGCCAGGGGAAGTTATGCATTATATGGTATATCTAGTTGTCACCCGTTTTTTGTTTCCCCTCTTTGGATCTATTGCCTCAAACAATTTCTTAATAAATTGGGAATAAGTAGAAAGTGGTTTCACTTTATTTGTTATTGTGTGCGGCTAATACTTCTTTCATATACAGAGGCATTTGCCGTTTGTGAGAATTATTCACCTCCTGAAGGATTCAATCCAAAAGACTTGCATCGCCTCCTGGAATTGGTGGGCAGTCCGTCAGGTGGAGATGATCTTGGTAAGCGGACATCATAGTTGCAAAGAATGCCACTTTCTACTTGTTTGGGATCCATATCAGTTGTTAAGATTTTGTGATACTTGGATAATTCTCTTTCTTTAATAAAAGATTTATCATATTTCTTCTTTCCTTCCTTCAACTGTCAGATTGCAGTAGTGGATGGTTAGAAGGGCCGAATAAGGTTTATATTCCATTTTTAGCTTGCGGGGACCTACGTGGGTATGACTCTGACCGTTCGTATCCACTGCCAAAAGTCGCCGATGGAACTTACCAGAGCTTGGATCCTGTCCAGCCCCCTATTGCCCCTCCCTATAAGAGAGCTCTTGAAATGAAGAAAGCTTCCATTCATGGTATCGGAGACCTCAAAAAGCTTTCTTTGGATTCTTGATTTCACTTTTACTTGCATTAAACGGATGCATATTAAGAAATTGGATAAGTCCATTGCGGTACGGAGTTATTAGCGGAGAAACAGTGATAACTGTTCTTGACTTATATCTATTCTTTCTCTTTATTGTTTCCAAGAAAAGAAAGTGGAGTGCTTTTCTCTCAGAATGGCTTGTCTGTCCCTCAAACTATCAGTCATGTTTAATCTTTCCATGGCATCTTGTTCCAAACAATGATCATTGTATTTTGTAAGGAATTATAATTCAAAATTAAGATTTGTATTTAAATTTTAACCCGTTAACCATTAATCATTGAGCTAAACCCAGAGTATACTATCTATGAGAATCATCTAAGAACCAGATACATTAAATGTTGTGTGAATGATACGAGTTATAATCATGAGGAAATTGGTCCGAGCAATCGTATCATTCAGATTCAGAGAACCGAAATAAATAAGAAACCCAGTTGGATATTTGGCTGAGCTTTCACCTGCGGTCCTGGCAGGGACTTTTCCTTTGAATTTTTGTTCAGGCTCAAGCTCAACCCTCTACTGTGGCCCAGGCATAGAATGGTTCTTTTCCATGAGAATGTATGGTTGCAAATGATTGTTCATGAGATTTCTCAACTAATCACCACTTAATTGTCCGGTGAAATCAGGGCATGGCATTATTAAATTGCATAAAGTTCATGTAATTCTCTATTACTGAGATCAATTTGAACCAAGTAATGCATAGAAACTGAATGATGCAAGATTCAAATTCTTTCTGCATGCATTTTTCTACATCTAACATTGGAAATTTTATAGAATCCCTTTTCTTTCCCTTTCATTTACATAAATTTTCTTTCCTGGAAGTACTCAATTCTAGCAAGAACATGTAGAAACCGAGTTTGATCTCGACAAAGATGAAGAAGAATTCAAGAACTCGATGCAATCTTCTATAGCTTCAGCACGATGAGAGTCGATACATTCAGCCAGTGATCGTGACCTTGGCAGATTGGAAGAAGAAAACTTGCGTGAACAGTCCCTTCGAATGGATACAAAACGCAAAGCTCCCGCAACTTTAGCTCCAAGGCGACTCAACAATCTTGCTGGTGAAAAACTTGAGCTTTCAACAAGCCTAAACGTGAAAACCCCAACAATAACCCTTTTTCTGTTACCTTTCGTTCTACCACTGTCTCCATGTTTCAGAAAGACCGCTGGCCTTTCATTGACGTCAGGACTGAAACTCACTCGCTTGCTTGTTCTTCTTGACATTCTAGACTGAGAAATGGAGAAAGAGAGAAAGGAGTTCTGATATGTGGAAGCTTTGAACAAGGACAAAGGGGCAGTTGGTAAGGTTTAAGAAGGGTATTTATTGATGAATTATTATGACTAAAGTGAATACTGAAAAAGAAAAAAGAAGATAGTGAAACAAGAGGGATAGGATAGGATAGAATTTTGCCATTGAAATGAGTAATTGGCTGGAGATTTAATTTATGGGTGAGCATATTCATGTTCATAGATGTTGACTGCGGGGCCAAATTAATAAAACTTTGGCTAAGCCAAATCCCCTTTTTCAACATAGCATTTCAAATTTTCACACACAAATATACGTGCATGAGCCATGCATCCGTGTATTTGAATGTATATAATTGCTGTTTACCTTCACCAATTATTGATATCCAAAATTCCCCATCAAATACAGGATGTCACCGTTTGTCATAACTGGTTCTGATCAGGATTTGCCAAATTGAAACTGTGTTCATACAGTAGCTTACCCCATAACTATTGGCCAAGGATGAGAGATTCAAATTCTGCTTTTCAAGCAGAGAGAACATGTACTAACTATTGAGCAATATGCTCGAGTGCTATAGTCTAGTAAACCTTAGATCAAGCGACTTAGGCAAAAGCGGGTCTACTTATTTAATGTGGGGTTTAGTACAAATATTAGTAACAATAAGAACGTTACACGTGAAATTTGAACCTAGGAAAAGGGAAGCAATGAGGAAAAATGAAAGGGGTTTTGCAGGGTTTGGTCAAAAATAGAGAAAGAGTAGCAGTAGCGAGGGAACACAAGGAGACAAGCACTCGATACTCTTCTTATCAGCGTTGCTTTTGAGGTGGCTGTTAGGGGCCTACGCTTCTGCTATTTTGTTGGCCATTTCTTGATTCTGTTCTGGAAATAGAATTGTAGAGATTGGCCCATTTTTTGATCATAAAAAAGACAGAAGATAGAAAAAGAAGGAATCTATTTGAATATAGAGGGGTGGGCTTTGGCGTGAATTTGAGGGAAACCATCCAACCATCGATCCCATCCTTTATTTATTTATATATTTTTGCTTTCACTTTACCACTCTGACAGAAGACAATTCCTGTTGAATTTTGCAGTCTACTGAGGATGATTTTTTTTTACTGTAAGGAGCTGTGACAAAGGCCCCAATTTTACATCTCTCTTGGAGTGCATTCCTGGTCAAATAATCAACAAAGTGATGTTAAAAAAGCTATGAAAAGCAAAGCAAAATAAAATGGAAAGCAGCAAAAGTAAGCCTGAGTAATTCAGAAGACTCATTTGCCTGATTATAGAGCTAAGCTAATCAAAGCAAGCCTCATTCAAACACTCCTCAATAGGAACTTGGAAGCCTTCGGATTCTTTCTCTTCAACTAGATTTCTGGCTCATAAAATTGGACTGCAAAATCGGGTCGACTATCTTACCTAATGCTGATGTAATATGCAAGTAACATAATGAATTTCTTTTAAAAAAGATTATGATTTAAAATGTGGGGGGGGGGGGAGAGCCTATAGGATTGCATTCATTTTTCCTTTCATTGGTCCAGTAATAATAGTTTGTAGAATTTTGTGTCCTGTATTGAATTCTCTAAGTGAGATAAGCATGAATTTAGAACTCGAACAACATTTTCAAAGTATTTATTTCAGGTCAAATCAAAATGTTGGAATTCAGCTCCAAGAGGACAAAGTTTTTAAGTGTGCCCTGGCTTTGAAGGTGATATTAACCATAAGTTCATAGTCCCCGGGGGACAAAGAATGACAGTACCTCATAAATGCCTATTTTGATTGTCATCACCGGATGTGGAACCAATTCAGCAGTTGACATTTCCTGTGTTCCTGTCATAAATTTCCTGTCCCAGTGAACCAACGACAAGTTCAGGCTTCCAGCTCTTCTCGGGTCGGAGGTGGGCTATAACGTATAGCCTTAGTTTTGGACCAGAAAATTAACATGGGCTGAATTCTGTCGACTAAAGGCTTTGGTCTTAACGTTTGTAAAACTAAGCATTAAATGAACCCAAAGAGTCCGATTATGGCCCAGAAACAAAGATCGGCATCGGCTTTTGTAGCCCACCAGGTGGTTCAGTTCTGTGGTTGTTTAAAGGGTGGTTTTGTTCAAAGAATTTTTGTTTGGCCCATTTGTGCTACCAAGTAGCTCAACCTTCAACCTCTAAAGATTGGCACGCTGAACCAGTAATCTGCTAAGATCCGAATTCATGGAAACGTCTTTTACACCCATATCGACGTCAGAAAGACATGTTAGTTTCCAGCTTCGTCTTTCAAAAGTCTACAATCGACTCAGGAATTTTTTATAACAAAGTCCTTGGCTTGGAAATAAGCAAAAATCTTCAATATTAAAATTTGAATTTTATAATATACTTTTTAAAAATATTAAATGAATTAATAAACTAAATTTTGAATTCTATCACAACCTTCTCCTAAATGTAACCTTAAGCTTGGTGTACCAATTTTCTGTTATATAATACTTCTTGAAAAGAATGCTTTAATTCTATTTTTTTTTTTTTGAAAAAAAAAAGACGAGCTAGGAATGACCAACACTATTATTAATAAAGAAACCAAGTCGTCGAATTCAAAGCTTAATTGATTCATAAAATTATCTTTAAAAAATAATATTTAATAATTTTAAATTTTAAATTTTAGCATATGTAATCTTTCATTTAATCTTAAATTACTACCATATATATATAAATAGATAAAACCATATTTGGTTACTATATTTAGCTGTCTGAATCATTGAGGATAATGAAGTAAGACCCTTCTAAAGATGCTAATGTTTGGCTTCATCATTTCGTTTCCCTCTTAAAACTTAATTAGCCATTAGCATTCTCTTGCTTAAAAGTAAAGTATAATCAAATCTTTAATGCTAGAGCATTAAAGGTTTAAAAGCATGCCCATTTGACTTCAATATATCCACGGCTGGAAGTTCTTGAATCACAAAATTTTGATTAAAGAAATAATTCCACTCTAATCTTTCTTAAGAATTCAATCAGGTGACTTAGGCAACTTGATTAGATAATAAGAAAATACAAAAGCATGCTTATATTAATATATTGGGCAAAAGAAAAGAGGATAAAGGAAAAAGGAGGAAGTTGACTTCATCACGTGGAAAATGAGAGCTTTCATGTATAATGCAACATACCAACTGTTTGGTAAAAGTAGGCAAAAAACGTTACCACCTTAGCTCTTATGATTTACCCAGAATGAAATCACAACCGTCCAAAGATACCCACTTAGATCAAGGTTCAACAACTATTGGCCAATCATATATTGTCAGCTGGGATATTTGTAATTTTATTTCTAATTAACACCTGGGAAAGTTACTACAGATAAAGTGTCACTCACTCACTCACACGATTTCTGATACGTACTGCATAAACTCGGAGTCGTTCACAAGCCCCGCCATTGTTTCAGGCGCCAAAACAACCTCCAGGTCAACGCTCCCATTCCCTTCTCTCCCAGGAAACGCCGAGATCTTCCCATCGAACTTGTTGGATCTACCGCTCCTCACCGCCAAAGGTCGGCCCCAGCCAAAATCATTATTGTACATTGGAAATCTAGGAGAACTTCCCATGGTGATTGATGCTCCGTCAGAGTTCCCCAACGGAAACAGCCTCGGTTGTTTCTCCCAATCCTCTACCCCTCTCCGAACCGTTTCATTATCGTGCGCTACCACGTTTTTGTGAAGCAGATTGGCGCCCCAGCTCAAGTCCTTAGCCAGCAACTCACCTGCTGGAGCGAAAGTTGGAATACTCTGAATCAAGTTCCCAAAATAGTAGGGGCTGAGCCTTGGGTCCAACCTGTGCCGGCAATTCACCGCCATCCTAAACGTCGTGGTTTTGGTGGGCTCCAATTTCCTGGCTCGTGTCACCGATCTCCAAAGCTGAGCACAAAGCGATTGGAAAGACGAAATCTCAGCATTACTGTTTCTCAGCATACCCTTAGTCTCTCCGTTAACTGATTTCCAACTGTCGTTAGAGAGCTTCCCTAAAACTTCAGGATTTGTTTGTTTAGTTAATAAGCAACCGTAATTAGCTCTGTATTTAAGTTTTAAGATCGCGTCTCTGGTAAAATGAAAAATTCTCTCCCTTAAGGGTTCGTCGTCGGCGAAAGTAACGGTGGGTCCACCGGGAGGAAATTTAAGCACGGCTTGAGAATTAAACACTGTGTTACGGCAGAAATCGGGAGAATTCGATATCTTTGAAGCTCCTTTTGTAATCTCAGCGAAGGTGTTAAAAAAGTGCCAGAACGAAGTCCCATCGGTCACAGCGTGGTTCACCGTGCACCCAATAAAAACCCCATCGGCCAACTCAGTTACCTGAACCGCAGCTAATGGCTTTAAATGGCCGGAGTAACTAAGTGTCTTGTCGAAAGTGAAAAACTCCTTGACACAATCTGGGACGTTACCGGTACACAAAATGTGGTGGATGGAAAGTCTAGGGGATTTCGCCACGAGGAAGTCAATGCCCGCGTTGTTGCAAGCGATGTGCACGTGGCCGTCAGGGTCAGTGATGAGACGACCAGCTAAAGGAGGGAAGTGAGAGAGAGTAGCGGAAAGAGATTGTTTAAGGAAAGCCACGAGGTCGTCGAAAGGAAAAGGTGGAGAAGTCAGCAAAAGCCCTTTTTGAATGTATTGACAGGAGAGCATAGGTATGTCTGAAACTGAGAGCTTTAAGGTTTTGACATCGAATTTTTGGTCGGGGAAAATCGTGCATTTGGAAACAAGATTAGCTGAAGAAGAAGGCATGGTGAAAGGTTTTTCTTGGTTCTTTTTTTTTCCCTTGTTTTTAGCTGATCAAATAGATTAAGAAGAAGGCAGTGAGGGAGAAGAAAGAGGGCAAAAGGGTTTATATAGAAGAAGCAAAGGAATTGTTTCGAGCAATGAACAAGTTGTCTTTACGGTTTGTCCTTTAAAAAAAAATACTTAATGAGAAAAGTAGCATATATCCTTGGTCAATTGATGTAATATTGTTGTCCGTCCCAACACTAGTCCCTTAAGCAAAAGTGGATTGTATAGATAGAGTGAGCTTGTTTATGTGATAACTTGATACTACCCGTTTATATACCAAGTTTTATGTAGGTCAAGTGGATATGTTTACATAGTAAATTGGAATTAGTTGTTTATATATCTAAAGGAAATTTTATTATAAACCTATGATTTGTCGGTTCTCATAGACCGATAACAAAGATCAGGAGGCGTTGGAGTTGACATTCGAGGCATATTCTGATACTTAAGTCAGCAAAATAGAATAAAAGAAAAATAGATGAAAATATAACCAAATGGATGGTATTACTTTTAATAAGTTGCTTACGTTTCTACATACAGATTCGATGAGCTATATACTGCATCTCAACTTCTTATGGAGATGTGATGAAAATTAAATTTATCTGAGATGAGTTCACCATTATTTTGAAAAACAATTTATCCTCTCGATAAGTAATTTATCTGGCTATAATAGGTAGATAGTTTCATGGTGATTATTTCTTTGCATTGTGTTGACGTAACTAGAAAGATGTTGTGAAGGGACCTACAAGATAATGGAGATGAGAGAGCGCTGGAGTGAGAATTTCGAGAAAACACTCTATGGTTAAATTAGCAAAAGAGTTATAAATAAGAAATTAAAAAGGAATGAATCAATTATGGTGGCTCTTACCTTAAGTGTGTT
>JBBYHO010000022.1:2634181-2644734 GCA_038382025.1 Adansonia gregorii | reverse complement strand
GGGGTGAGTTCTCCTCACTCCCTCAAAGGGTGACTTCTCAATTAATGCCAAAAATTAACACAATTCAAAATTTAATTTTAAAACAATTTATTTTTACAATTAATAAAAATAATAATATTATTATTATAATAAAAAGGACTTCTTTTTGTTTTATGTTTTATTGTTGGGTTCAATTATTATATGTGGCTTTTTTCCCATTTGGATTTTTTGGATTCAGAGATTGCCTGTCTCCCACCAATGCGTCAACAACATGCACCAATCAAAGGTCACCCTGGTTCCAATCCAGACAAACTTTGTTGAAAGCAAAACGGGGCCGTTCAGCTTTTGCTCAGCGTCCCTCTCTGTCTAAAAGAATAAACTAAACTAGTGCTACATGATTTTAAGATGACGTCGTTTGTTTGTTCTTTTCCTTTTTAATTTTTTTTTTCCTGCTTTTGCCTTTCTTATATTCACTCATGCATGGGCATTGGCGAAGACTCCTTGGCCTTAGGTCACCCCCCCCCCCCACGGCAAGGTCGACTCACTCATTTCTTCGAAAGGGGAAACTTGCTTTTTCTTTATTTTTTATTTTTTGGTTGCATAAACATTTGTTTTTCTTTTACTAGATCAATAATTATCAGTATTTTATGTTTTATAAGTGACCACTGAACTGAATACTTGTTTTTTGTTACTTAATGTATAAGTCTGGATATGAAAATCCATAAGAACTAGTCTCAATTGGGAAAAATTGATGAAAACAGTAATTTTCATATTCTTTTCAATGAAGATCAACAGATTAATACTAATAATATAATTAATTAGTAAGTACTTTATGTTATACCAGACGCAATTAAAAAGGGTAGATAAATAATTAATTCGTACAAAGAAGAATAACTAAGAGATTGAGTGGGCACACGTGTATACGTGCGGATCATGTGGGCTGACGTGCCCCGTATAATATCGTATTGGATATAAATACATCATACATTCATACATACATACATACATACATTACAGTGAGGTGAGATGATATGAGGTGAGGTCAGCAATCGTGGTTCCGACTTCGATATCAGATTGATTTGGGGGCGCGTGGGTACACGTATAAATCCCCAAAGCCCAAAGTGTAACAGGCTGGGGCCCAAGGGAGGGTGTTAACTTAGGGTCGATTTATTAATTTATATATTTATACATTTAATTATTTATAATTATATTTATAATTAATATTAAATAAATTTTAAAAATATATTATATTATATTATATTATTTTTTAATTATATATATAATTATATTCATAGAATTATATTAAATATTACCGTCTGACATAACCGTCCGATTATCTGATTGACAGATGTAGTTGAATATTCCCAC
The DNA here is from genome assembly GCA_038382025.1 of Adansonia gregorii. NCBI lineage: Eukaryota > Viridiplantae > Streptophyta > Magnoliopsida > Malvales > Malvaceae > Adansonia > Adansonia gregorii. The sequence goes on along the minus strand of JBBYHO010000022.1, from coordinate 2,643,387 downwards.
GCGAGCCCAAGTGGAATCCCTCCCATTCTCTCACCAAATTCTGTCATTCTTCAATGGATAGCATTCACACACCCTCGTCCGGTTATTTGAGTTAAAGATTTTATTCATTATTTTATATTTATTTTTTAATATATTTATTAATATAATTTATATTTATAAAATTTATCTATAAATTATTAAAGTAAAATTTGTGAATGATAATTAAAATTTAATTGAATAATAGTGGATAAAAAAATAATAAAAGAGATATAATTTAAGTAATCTATTGAATGTCTCAATTTTTTTAAATTTTTTTAACACTTAAATTTTTTATATTTCAAAATTTTGTTTATGATTTTTTATATTAAAAATCACTAAACGTAATTAAATTCAAACTTTTTTTTATTTCGTGGAAATTAATAAAGAATTAACAATTTGATGTGGAAATACCGTTTTCCATAAAGAATTTTGCAGAATGGTATATGTACACATATATAGTACATCTTAGAAAAATAAAAAATAATTTCAGTACTAAAGTATTTCTTGTGATTAAAGTTAAAAGAAGAATACTACTAGTAGACTTGCGGGATGAAGATATCCTACTTATGTACGCTAACTTTTGGCCTTTTGGATAAAACCCCATTTAAAATATGTCAATATTCCGAAATTCCAACCATGCAAGCAAACATGTGAATTAGAAAATCTTACAAATCTGAGGTCGATACGGTTAGAAATTAGACACAAATATGTCCAGTTTTGTCGGAAAATGAGTATATATCATTAAAATGAACATTTAGCAACAATTAGGAGGAGCAGATATTGTTAAATTTGCATCATTTAAAAGGCCTAAACTTTTTTTTTCCCGAAAAGCCTCTACAATCTAAGATTATATATGGAATCCTGTAGAAATATGTGCATGCAAGGGGGATGGGGCCATATGTGGAGGAAGGAGAGTGAGAGTTTGATGACCCGCCGCTGAGTCACGAGACAGATTACCTGAACCCCCCGCCGGCCGGCATGCAAACAATTAGCCTGCCCATGCCTCTGATACTAAAAAGCCACATGTCCCTCTTCGGGGTCCCACCACACCTCCTCCTTTCGGTTGCCTTTCACGGGGGTCCCATAACCTTAACCATAACCATAAGCCAAGCCCTCTCCCCCCCTCTCCCCATCGGCCCTCTCCCCCACACAATCACATGTGCCATGCATGCCCATGAACTTCAACACGAGAATGAAAGATTGTGGCCAATGTATAAGCGAGTCAAATTTTCTGCATTAAATCAGGCTTAAAGTATTCCCTTCCCCTGTCCTCTTCACCATTACTTTTCCTTTTTTTATTAAATGGATGGATAGACCTTTTTTTTTCTGAGAAAAAAAGGCCAAAGGCAAAGAGTTCTAGGCTTTGTCTTTCTTGGGTTTTGCTTGTTTTGGTTGGTCATTTACAAATTTTATGTACATATTTATTATTTATAAAGTGAATGTGTAAATGTATGTTAGTGGAATGGAATTGGAATTGGAAAATAGAAAAAAAAAAAAAAAAGAACAAAGATTTTAGACAAAAATTCTACCTAAGTTGGCAATGGCCCCCGCTTACATGATCTCAAATCCCAATCAACCAAATTCCCTATCATTGTTCCACTATGGGAACAGTTACCCATTCTTTTCAAATTTAACATATATATATATATATCCACTTGTTATATGAATATATATATATATATATATGCATGCGTGTGTTTTCTTGTTTGCTTCAATTTTGGGATGGTGATAGTCCTCCAACTTATTTTATTAGTCCCCACTAAAGTTCTTACATGTCCAATATTGGACTACAACTGCCTATAACATGTCTCTCTCCAATCAATCATTTTTATTTCGTGGCATATTTGTTTCTCCATGGCTTGTTTTTGTCATTCACAGCCACTTTTTGTTGACATTATTCTCACTAAATGTCCTTTCTTTGATTAATGTGCACTCCTTCAATACTTACATAATAATATATTTTATGGACTTTAGGATACCTAAGGCATTATTTGATTAAGTTTGCAAGTATATGCCTGATAACTTTATATATATATATATGTATATATGGATAAAGTAACACTTTTTTTATTTTGTCTGAACTTTAAGTATTCATTGATTTGAACTTAAATAATGAATCAAATTCAAGTACTCATTGATTTGAGCTCGAATAATTGACGGGTAATTTGATTCGCTCAGACTCTAAGCTTTTGTTTATACTAACTATTAGGGTTTATAGTTTTTATGTGAAATTTGTTCTAAAGTGGAACTCAAAGCATGAGAATCTTTGGAATTGGGTTTCACCTCATATGTATACACCTGATGCAACTTGCAGGAGTAAAATATACCCATTTCAGGGTGAGAGCTACTGAACTTGGAGTTGGCCAAGTAAACTGGGAACACAATGCCAGTATTAAGCTGCAAGCTCTTCTGTCTTTGTCCTCCGACACCAAAGTTATATTGGAGAGGTTCGCATGTGAAAAAAAAAAAAAAGGAAAATTCCTCTACCAAATTTCTCCCTGAGGACATGGAAAGGAGCTAATCACTACTGTTCAGGCATGCAAAGTTTAGGAATATAAGATTTTCGGATTTGGTCCATTTGAAGGCAAATTTTTTTTAAGTTTGTTTTCTGCTCTTTAGGGAAGAACTGAAGATTCGGAAGTCAGACCAGTAGTTTTGTCTCTTTGAATTGCTTTATGCAGTGAGAATGAGCTTTCTTTCATTTCTTTTATTTATCTATTTTTTGTTATTTTTTCAATGAAAAAGAACCATGGAAACTCGGTCTCTCAGCATTTAAACCCCAACAGGGTAAGATGTAAAAGAAAGAATTAAACCCAATGTTACAATGATAACATGATGTCGATCAGACAACATGGTAGGGCAAATAATGTAACCTCAATGGAAATTGTCATGATTAATGTCCATGCTATTATGCATCCATCTCTCTTTAGCATAATTAATTCATAATAATCACTTTATCCACCCGCTAATGATTCTGATATAAATGGGGAACAGATTTTAATCAGTCAATGCCAAGTCCCTAAATTAATGTGATGATTCAAATTACACTACAATAATTTCATATACAGAACCAGGCAGGAACTCTAGTTAATTTACTTGTAAAAAATGCAGCTGAGTTGACACCTTTTAGGAGCTGTAAAGCTCAACTTTCCTGCTAAAATCATGAAGATAAATTGATTTGGAAAACAGTGGGGGGAAAAAAACGATTGGATAATGCAAAAGATAAACATGCGCACCAATGGATTCCACAAATTTCGCCAAAGCCATTATTACGTCAAATTATGTTGTCTTAAGCCAAAGATCATTATTGTTCATAATTACAGAAACCATATACTCAGGTAAAAAGTTGATATATATATAAACTGACTTATACACTTCTGTTTGGATCATTTTTTTTTTCTTTTTATTTTTCTGGGAAAATAAGCTGTCAAGAAAAACCCAGATAAAAATACAAGTCTGGCTTTAGATAAAAAGAAAGAAAAAGGTAATAAGCTTCATCATCACCAAAGAATAATGTGTGGCAAAAGGACAATCTAATTGAGCCAATTGCCCCACAAATATGTATACAGCACATACAAATCAAAGGCATTTTTATTTTCCCAATTAAATAAAAATACAAAACAATGTGTAGATCAATGAATGATAGTCACAGTCCCAATTTAAAGGGGGGGGGAGCCTCCAATTTGGACCCCAACATGCCTGTCCTATAAACCCCTTTTTCACATTTTATTCCCCATTGTAATGAGTTTAAGTATTTAAAGTATTTCATTTTGAAATCATATATAGAAATCATGATTGTTTTATCTTAATGATATAGGAAACAAAAAAAAAAGGTGATCGGTGCATGTATGTGACAATTAAAAAGGATGCAACCCAACTGCCTACTTTCTTGGTTACATACTATACTCGAATTTACCTTTTTTCCTCCGTCAATGGAAAAGGTATCTTATACCTAGCTAATAGCTATCCTCCTGATATCCCCTTTTGATCAAGTTTTTTTTTGAATTCTAGCAAAAAAGCTTTTAATCAAAAGTGGAATTCAAGTTTTGTAAATAATAATGATAAGATATCTCTTTAGTAGAATAAAAAAAAATCACATAAAGTTGTGATTTATAAATCAAAAATTTATTTTTTTTATAATTATTTTTTTCGAATGATAAAATCATAAAAATAAAATTTTTAATAATCAAAATTTTAATTTAATAATTATTAGTTTAAATATTTCTTTTTACTCTTACCTTGGTTTAAGATTTGCTGTCTAGTACCTAAAGGCCCCTTGGTAGAGCTTGGAATGGAAATGATTAGTCTACTGTTTTAGCAGTCAGGTTACACATGAACTAGATGAATCAAGAAAAGTAAGTCCAAAGCCATCGAAATTCCACGTGGAAATAAGTATAGCTACTCGCTATAGCTTTAAAAAAAAATTATCCATTATGTGATTATTGCATGTAGAGTGAAGGAATCCCAAGAAAGAATGGCGAGTTTGGCAATGTTAATAAAGCAAGACGCATTCAATGAGTCTAGATATAGGATTATAATTTCTAGGCAAAGCTTCTTATGGATTTTACAGAATATACATTTCAAACAGATCTTTGCTACTGACTGACTGACATGCTTTCAAATTTACAATAAAATAAAGAATTTTTTTAGATATAATAATTTATATTGTTTATTTATATTAATTTTAATATATTAATAATTTATATTATATAAATTTTAAAAATTATATTTTATTATATTTTTATAATTTTATACATATTATATTTTTATAATCAGATTAAACATTGCGGGAATGTTTCGTTCCAGCTCCATTGTTGTTGTTTTATATATATTATTATTATTATTATTATTGTTGCATGAAAATCATCAGTAGAAAATGTTTTCCGAAGTTAGAAAAGATCAAAGATGTAGGGAAAAGGCAAAGAAAGAAGAGCCTTTGCTTGTTCTCGCCCACTTCCTTTTTCTTTTCAATATTAGAAGTTGAGAGAGAGGCAAATGAATTATGCTTGGAAAGGATGTGTCCATTCTTGCAAGAAAGATCAAACAATTTTTTCCCCACTTTCTGCAAAAATTTTCTTTTAAGCTATGGAACCCAGCTGTTGATTTCAGTGCTGCAAATTAGATGGGATAATTCGTCTATTTAAATATTATTACATGTTTATTTTATTTAATAAAAATTTTGATATAGTCAAATAATTTTACTGTACTTATTTTTTTATACTATATTTCGATTGTATGATAGTATTATATTTAAAATTCAATTATTCCTTCCCTATGACTTATTTCATGAAAACTTTGACGGCTTAGTGGCCAAAAAATGGGCCAATTTTTTTTGGTTTTAACCTATTTTAAACAGCCATCAACATGGGTCAAAGGCTCAAAATTTAATCTTTGTGAAAAAAAAATAGTATGGAAATAAAATTTTAAATAAATTAAATCAATTAAAGTTCAGAAATATCCCTAATCGTATTGTTTGAAACAAGAATATTGCATGGATAATTTATTAAAAAAAAAAAGGTGTTTCACTATACATGCTTGTCATACACCTAAACGAGTTAAACAGAGTCGAGATTCTGCTTTAGTATTTCAACTACTCTTTGCGATAGGCTTTCAGCAAGTGTTCCTAACAAAGGTTCAAATGTTGAGCCCTCGACTATACTTCTGGATGAACCAACGTTGCTGGTAGTGTTATTTTGTACCATTTTGGCTACTACTACGTTGATTTTTTTGGCAATTTTTGGAAGTAGCTCAGTTGCTTCATCATAAAACTGAGCTCCAGATCCACTTGGAGTCTCTTCCATGGAATATTCTGTTCCAACTTTCGCAAATAATTGGAAAACTTTCTCGGCAGCAATGTCCAGGCTGAGCAATGCTTCTCTACATGCAGTGATTTTGTCCTGTATTACTTCACTTTCTTCATGAATATGTTGCTTCGGAGCCTCCGGTTCTTCAATGGTTGATGAATCCTCTTCATCCTTTTCATCGTGAGAAAGACCACAACTTCGGGTAATCGAGCATTTTGTTGAGTTTACGTCCTGTGAGATGGCTCCAAATGTTAACTTGTAGATGAATTTAACAATACTAAGGAAACGTGAAACAAGATATCCGTAGGGTTTGCATTTTTAGTCACGGTATGAAAACATGAATAAAATACATTTAATGAACTCAAAAACAGTATAATAACAGGATACACGTATTGTAATATGACTGGCACAACCTGTTTAGGATTTTCACTGTGTTTATATTTACAAAACTGAGATGGGAAAAAACACAAAATATGAGGCACGTATACGAATTCCAAAATCTAGATACAGGGTTTCAGTAGTCCGAAAGCCCTGCATTTCGACTCAATGAACCTTCATTTCTGTCTTCACTTTACTAAGAACAAAAGAAAGATATAAAGAATGTCATTCATGCACAGTACAAGCAGTGATTAACGAACCTGGCGAATAGAGTCTATCAGTTGCTGTTGGTGGAACACAGGATCCTCCAATGTGACATTGGTTGCAGATTCTTTCTCTTCGTTAAACACATCCATCTTTTGCATGGACGCGCTAAAAAGTCTTTTACAGCCCACAAAGTTATCCCGCCGTACAAAATATTGTGAAGAGTATCTTCTCCTAGTAGATGATTGCCTTTTCTCTACCTGTAAACAGATGGTAGTAATAAAATTGTCAAAGATTTGGAGTAAAAGAGGAAAAAAAAGTGAAAAGAATTTTTTTTTTTCAATACTTTTTTTGATTTGCTAAGAGAAGAAACAAAAAAATAAAATAAAAATTGGAATATTTCCCATCCCTCAAAATTCTGAAAGAAAACGGTTTTGAGACTTGAAGTTAATTAAAATTATAGCATGCAATGAAAACTAACCTTGAGTCTTGCAGACAAGTTGCCAAAATGCTCCTTGAACAGATCACCATCCTCAGACTTCATACCAGTAACATCCATTGCGCTTTGCTCTGTTTCATCAGAATAAAATTGCTCTATCAAATTAGGAACTCCGTCGTGGCAAACTTTTGTACGCTCCGTGCCAAGAAGACTATTTTGATTCTTGCTCAGAAAAGCAAAACTACCAAGAAAAGTATGTTCTGAGGTTGCAGTCTTACCGTCATCCATGAAATGGCCCCTATGAGCTAAAGAATGTTCACCCTCACTTGGCATCTCAGCTAGGCCTTGCACTGCAAAAGATATACCAGAAAGGTCGGTAATAGCTTATCTTAGTCTTAGTAAATTTGTTCCTTCATAATATTTGGATCCATTAATTTTCCTTCCTGACATTGAACTTTAATAGTATCGAGTCCCATATAAGCATTGTTGTTTGATAGATTCAGTTTCATCCCGAATTTCGTTGGAATCTTTCCACGAAATGAGTTACAATAAACTGGCCTTCAGAAGTTGTAATCAATTTCTTTAACTATGATGCCAATAAGTAGAGCATTAAAAAGAATTTTGATTTCAAGACAAAAATTGGGTTTACCGAGCTTTGGCGATGACACTGGCATCTTTATGTCTTTCAGATTTTGAACCTCTGGGGAATTCAGTAGATCTAGACGTACATTGTAGACAGTGAACCAATGATCTCCTGTGGCGGAGCTGCTGAAGTGATGAATAAAAGGATCATGAGACATTAGGATAGAAAGTGCGAGTACCAGCCCAACGTATGCAAAGCAAAAGTGATGAAATTATTTAATGCTCACCTAACAAGTTCATCTGGTGATGCTGAACTCTGGGTTTTAGTGACATCAGAAGAGCTTCTGCATAGGCTACTGAGGCACGAGTTGCTGCTTCCTGAACGATGACCAGATGGAGTTTGATGTTCGTGGCACAATGAATCATAACCCCCACCATTGCTAATCAAAGGTGACGAAAGTTTTGGTTCTACGTGCTTTTGCTTGGTGGCGTCATCAAGAAAGAAAAACCATAATCAATACACAAAATCAATTCAGCACTGGAAAATTACTAAATTTTGGTGCAAGACATGGGGAATTCTTCCAACTGCTTAGAGGATGATGAGCAGTTTATATCTTGGAATAAGTCCAGTGGAAAATGAAAGTAATATGGCTGAAAAGAACTAACTGAAACTAGGAAAATCACTGGTGTGCCAGTCCACATGGTTACAGAAATGCAAAGTACTACCATGGGCATTTTTGTGGTAAGCGTTGATTGAAAATTTCCAGAACACAAACCATATAGGTATCCATTATTCATATTATCCCTAAATCCTGACGGAAGTTTCCATTACTACAAATATCTTATTAGTTTCGTTGAGTCTGACGCCAAATCAGAAACAAAGTCCGGAGAATATTATTAATCCTATAAAAGAGAGGTCATGGAAACTATTCTTTCTTTTTTCTTTTCTTTACTTTTTCATCTTAGAAGTATGAAGGCAAATCAACATGTCAGGGTCTACCATCAAGAATACCTGAGGTGAAGTGAACTCAAAATTTCTCTGGACAAAATCAGAGCTTGTTACTTTGTCTTGCGCCCATTTTGGAAGTCTAGAAATGCTTAATTTAAATACATAGGTCTCTTGGGAATCCCATCCATGATAATTCGCCCTTTGTTTAAGTTGGCTGGACCTCTCGGCCGGCAATGAAACTTTGGGATCAGTTATGCATAGCTTGTCTCCCTCTCCACAAATTATGGCTTGATTGAAAGCCACTGGCATGTCTAGGGTTCTTGGAGACAATGAAAGAGAATTTTCCTTCACTTTCTGTAACATCCTGGAAGCCAAGCGAGAAGGAAGTTTCCACACAAAAATACAACCATCACCACCTACCTGAGTGCATCATAAAATTGAAAAGAATTAAGTGAACGAACAAAAATATAATTTGCCTAGAATTAATTCAGATTCAGTCACAAACATGGTATATATAATGTCAACAAAGATAATTAAGCGTAAGAGAAACTCACAGAAACTATATGCTTGCAATCTGGTAAAAAAATGACACCGGTCACAACTTCTCCATGTCCTACAGCTTGGGCAATCATCTCTCCACTTATAAAATCATACGCGCATAATGACTTGTTTGAAAATGAACATATGATGTAGCTGCCGCTAGGGTCCATTGTAACCTGACAAATATATTTAAGCGTCAGCGGCGGAATACATTGAGGGTCACATCCTACTGATTATTCACCCATAACTCACCTTTATTGGATCACCAAAGTCTTTGTTTTGCTTGAATGAT
>JBBYHO010000022.1:2599830-2619987 GCA_038382025.1 Adansonia gregorii | reverse complement strand
ATCTTGCAATCAAAGTTCTAATTACAACTCATAAATTGTTAGCGACATATGAACCAAAGGAAAAAAAAAAAAAAGTTAGGGACAGAAATTCTATTTATTTTTCTTTTAATAGCGTTAGATGGAATTCGTAGTTACGTAAATTTCAATGTAGCGGTATACATTGCTATTTCATTACAGAAACATTTTGTGAGTTACAATATGCATTCATTTGGTTTGTAACATCGTCAATTTCAACTTTATTTTTTAAAGTCTCGAAATAGTTATTTTGTTATTTACCTGCTGAACGTTTATTTTGATCTTCGACGTAATATAAAATTAATTTAAGAGATTCAAAATTTTATTTTTCGAAGATTTAAATCTCATAATTTTTTATTTCATTGAACTAAACTATTATTATTTTGTTTCATCCGTACATAATAATCATTTCATTACAACTTTATGATATGCACTATTCAAGTTTACCCAAATTAACTGACAAAATTAAAAATTTTCGATTAATTGATTGGCCATCGAAATAAATTCGGTCAATTAACGGAAGAAAAATTTTTAAAAATTCAATTTTCGATTAAGGAAAATTAATTAAATTAACCGTTTAACCGGATTTGTCCAAAATGGCACTACCCCCTACTGTTTAGAATATATAGTTTTTTTAATTAAACCAAAAATATTAAAGCAATAAAATCCTAAGGCTATTAATCATAAAAGGACTAAAACAAAAACAAAACAACCTGTGACCTCGAGCGTAACACTCAAACCCAAACCTTCTCCTTTTCCTCTTATTCTCTCCGAACGCAGACATTGGAAGCTCGCACTTTCATCAAGCTCTCCTTAGTCCCTTCCCTAATCTCATCAAGCTTTCATCAACTGATCCACCCTCTGCTTTCTTTGTTAGTTTTTATAGATCGTCGACTGCTAGTCAGGCAGTCACACAGCTTTAGGCTTTTTTGATTGCTTTTTTGCTCGTGACTTCATAATCACTGATTCTAATCTTTGTATTTGGGTTCGTATACATACACAAGCAGGCGCTAAAAAAAATTCATAGAAAAATTTTATTTGGTTAACCAAAAACCGATTGAATTAATTGAAATTTTTTCGATTCCGTTAATTCTTCACTTGGTTAAATGAATTCGAATATCGATTAAAATTTTTAAAATTTTATTATTTTAATTAATAAAAACTCAATTTAATTATTAATCGAATCAACTGAATAAACAACCTTACATTCAATTAAATCACACAAGCGGTAAAGATTATGCATTGGGTGATAAAAATTGCAAATCAATAATGGAGAATAAAAGGAGATGTCATAGTGATATGGTGAAAAAAAAAAAGAAAGAAAAATCAGAACAAATCCTAAAAAAAAAATCTCTATGAATAGATTGATCAATGTAAATATATATCTATATATATATATATATATTCTTGAAATAGATGTAATTAAGAAGTTGAAAAATGATTATAAAAGTAGAAAATTTAGGTAATGATTATTTGAATTATGAAAACAAAGCATATTTAATTATAAATTCTTTGTAAATAAAATATTAAAATTTGTGAAAATTATTTAATAAAAACATGTTTTGGTTTTTATTTTCAATATTTATGTAATTTATTTTGCCTAAAACTCTACAAGCTTCTTAAAGCAATAAATAAATAAATAAAAACATGACAGAGGTAAGTCCAAATTTCTGTCCATCACATATCTCGGCTGACAAAGCCCATATAACTGTTGCATAAGTGCCTCCTCACCTATTTTGATTCCTTCACCACCATTGACAATAACTATTCACCATTTTCAACTCTCCTTTGATTACATTCCTCCACCAAAGTTCCAGCCTTTCAGACAGGGAGTGACAGGATCCTGGAATCTAAAACAACCCCATCTTTTTTATAATTTTCCTTGATTCGAAATCCCAGTCAAACACAGTTTTTTTCCCCCAACTACTTGTTGATTTTGCCCTGATTTATGTGAATTTTAACCAAAACCCACCAGTCAACCCAAACCAAGATTGGATTTTTCTTTGGCTTAACTTCTTACAAGGTTTTTTCTGAACAGGTGATTCGTCAAGTGATCAACTTTTTTCTCAATTGGGTACTTTTTTGGTTGATTTCAAAGAGATGAATTTCAGGAGCTTGGAGGAGTTTTGGGCCTTTTATGTGAATCAGCACTCGAAAGCATCTACAAGACGCTGGCACTTTGCAGGCACCCTCTCGAGTATTGTATTGTTTATATATTCTTTGCTGTTTAATTGGTGGTTCTTGGTTTTTGTGCCAATATTTGGTTATGGACTTGCCTGGTACAGCCATTTCTTTGTGGAAGGGAACGTTCCTGCCACTTTCGGGCATCCATTTTGGTCCCTTCTATGTGATTTCAGGATGTTTGGCTTGATGCTAACTGGGAAAATGGATAGAGAGATCAAGAGGCTTGGGAAGAGACCTATCTTACAGGGCTTCTAAGGCTCTTATGTAAGACTTTTCTGTTTAATTCATGATATATTTACTTGTATTGTATCTGTTTTCCAGGATCCTATCAACTCTAGTTAAACTCTTGTTGATTATGTCTAGCTTCTGATAATGTTTAATCACGTTTTTTTCCTTAAATTTATGATGAACAAATGAATACAAATCATTGATGACAGCAATAATTTGACTCAGCTGGATGATTGTCGGTGTAAATATAATTTTGGTCTTTCTGAGTGATGGATTGGAGATTTTTGGTTAAATTTATCTGAAATCAGAATGGTATTTATGCTGTTAATGCATGGCCTCTATCATGGGTTTGATCCTGCTTAAGGTATGTAAAAATTCATGGTGGTAACCTTTAGATTGTGGAGTTTGAGGAGTAATACTGTCGGTAAAGCAGTGAAGGACGTGTAGTACAAGTGAAACACATATATTGTTCAACATTGTTCATCCCTTTATGGGGGGAAATTGAATCTGATCTTGCTTTTCAAGAAACAGTACTTTGTTGTGAAATGATCATAGACCTCTGTCAGCTCAACTTATTTTAAGAAAGCATTTGTGCTCAGCCATGGTAATTGGGTGAAAAGCTTTCTGACATTTTTTTTCTGGTACGCTATCCTTTGTCATTCTTCTCTAAAGGAATATAATCTCTAGGTAGTGAATGGGTTAGTGGTTAGTTCCGGAGGGGTTCATGTTCATGATGATTAGCCTTACTTTTATGCTATGCTGTCACCGAAAGCAGCTGACCATTTGGTAATGTTTAAGACTGCCTGTATAGAAGCCAAGAAAATATGAAAATTTGGTATTGCTATGTCTGGTCATTTTTCTTAAGTATCCGTATTTGATACATATTTAAACATGGGCGTAATAATATAATTTTTTAAAAATCTTCAAAATACATGAAAATTTTTTTAAAAAGTTAAAAATATTTATATCAAACGTATATTAATATCTAACACGGAGTTATAGTTACAAATGTAATTCCTCCATCATGCATGGTAGACATAGGAGATTATGAGTCAGGTAGAAACATCTAGCAGTACTAATTAGTAACTGAACAGAGGAGATTCATTCTATTGTAGGAGAGCTCAGTGGTAATCATTACATGATAATCTCATTGTCCGAACTGAAATAATCCCATAAGAATTGTTGAGCAAATATGATTTTTGCAAGTAGGTACATTGAAAAGGGGCATGAAGACTTCTGCGATGTGATGAAGTGAGAACCCATTCACTACCCTTTTTTTTTTTTGAACTTTTTAACAGCCTGGTTTGGGTATTTGAGACGACAGATATTTTCTAGGACTAAAATTTTAAGACTACATGTATGAATTTGGTCGTGGATGTGAAGTGCTAGCGACCAACCAGCATGAGTTATAATGACTTTGACGGACTCTCTCCTCTTTTTCTTTTTCGTGTGGGTGTGTATGGCTGATCCTTAAAATAAAAATGAAAAACCCGAAATGAATGGTAAAAGAATTAAATTATTCTTGTTGATGCATTTTTGGATGTTGAAACATGCAATTGTTTTCCCTCAAGCAAGATGAGATAGTACCCCATGTAAAGGATTTCTGCTGGTAAAAAATAATAATAAATCAAGTTTAATAAGTACACCATTACGCATGATTGCTTCCGCATTAGGTTGCTAAAAGCTGCAGATGAAGACAGGGAGAAAGCATACAACAAGAGCTGAACGACATTGTTTCACTGTCAATAAATCTTATTTCCTTATATTGAACCAAGCATTGCGTCAAAATTATCTTTTAACTATCTAATGTCAGAAAAAAAACAAAAAAAGGCAGCTCAAATTCAACAATGCTACAACTTTCGACATCCGATCAAAAACTCAAGCATTAGAAAGGCTAACCTTTTAGACAACAGAAAATCAATTTATACTTGGCTGTCTTTTTTTTTTTTGGGGGGGGGGTGGGGAGAGGATTAACGCTTTTAGAGACATCCATACTGGTGGCTTTGAATGAAGTGTTGTAAACTATAGCGTGCGTGGAGGTCCAATATGGTGCAGTTGTCATAAGTCAGTGTTTCGAGAGAATGACGGCAAAGGCATGGCCTCCTGTGGACGAAGGATGACAAGAACACCAAACATTCCAAGCATTGGGATGACGAGAAGCCACTTCAGCAGTTTGTAGTAATACATATGGAACGTAAGGGAGAAGTCATCAGAGAAATAGAGTCCGTTCTTATCGGCCATCTCCACTATAACAGTCCCTGTAGTCCTTACCCCTACCGTTGGAAGTTTTATCCGATATTTTCCTGGACGCTCGAAGATCTGGCTTTGCTTTATCCTTCTTTCTCCTTGGTAGTTGCCAGGGACTAACAGTGTTGTCTACATTATTTTCGCACAATATCAAGAAAAAAAAAAGAATGAACAGCTAAATTACTTTGTCAAAAAATAAGAAGTTAAGAACGAAACAATGGAATTGCTTTTAGCAATTTTTATTTGTGTATGAAATGGTGGCTTACAGTGACATTGTAAGGTGCTTGGAACCCTGATGGATATCTATGTTTATCCACAATCTCAATCTCCACCCAGAAGCTTTTGCCTTCCTCATCACGGAAAGCTCTGGATGAATGTGTAACATAAACTCCCTCACGGTTGTACCTATATGCAAAATTGTTTCTTCCTTGGTTATTTGATCTCCACGCCTGAAATAAATTACAACTAGTTAATATGATTCTTAGCAAATGCACAAGAACTCAGAAATATCATATGTCAGGTTAAGTTCTATCCTGCCTTAAGGGGATGATGTGGGGCAGGGGTCGAAAAGCAAAAGACATTTCCGTTCATAGTTGTGACAATAAGATCTAGATCATCACCACCATCAACATTGTCTGCTAACACCATGCTATACCTGTCAAGAAATGGTACAAATATAAGACAAAGAAACATGAAAGGGCATTGAGAAAGGTACGGAACCATAAGGCATAAGTATGAATAACTTACGAAGTTTCACCAATATCTACAACATCAGCACATGATGTAGGTCCATCTATCAGGTACAGATAACCATCAAACGATGTTGTAACAATAGATAGTCCCTTGCTTTTCTCCCCTCGTTTACTTAAGTCAACTAGAAGAACTTGATTCATTACTCTCCCATGAGTTCTATATGGATAGGGACGAACTACTGAACCATCCTTTCCACTCAGAACATAAATATTCCCTGATAATGTGGGAATTACAAGATCTGTATGGCCATCTCCGTCAACATCCCCAACAGCAGGACCCTGAGGAATGAGATGATATTCAGATAAAATAATCTCAAAATACTTCAAACAGGTATAAATCTTGATGTATAACAGCCCAGCACTTGTTTCTCGATGAATTATTTAGTTCAATTTAGGGACTTAAAACCAGAGCAAAGATGCTTAATAGATGGATAAAATGCATCCAGCGCATGTACCAATGAACATATCATATCCCTTAATGCACAATCATAATAAATGGAGTAGTAATAACAAACTATGAAATTTCTCTGCAAATGAAAATAGACGGCGGCAGAACAATACCAAATTATGAATGGATATAAGAAACTAGCCACCCAATAATTGATCATACTATCCATGTATTTGAGGGAAAAAAAATTTACAGAAAGGATGCTACGACTCACCTGGGGAATCAGACTCTTTACATGAGCTTGCCAAATTTCTTCCCCTTGTGCAGTCCATGCTGCGACATTCCCATGTGTATCTGTTGTCACTAGCTCAATCTTGCCATCATCATTGATATCAGCTGCAATTACAGCACTTTGAATTTCCGCCATTTCAAGAGGAAACTTTTGTCTGACATTTCCTGAATGAAATGAATGATTCAATTGGATTAACTTGTGACAAGAGTTGCTTCTAATCAGAGTCACTTCATATGGGAAAAACAAAGATAGAAATCTTCGCCCAGAAAGTTGCTTCTAATGAAAAACATCAACCAGCATGAGGAATAAAACTTTGAAAATGGAAAATGAAACAGATACACGGGATGATATGCAAGTGCATTCCAAGTAGATAAAGTTAATCAGGGTTCGAGCGGAAAATTCCAGAGTGCTATGGGAGGAAGGGTGACAGACCATTTAAGGCATTTTCATTAAATTCACATATGAAACCCACATAATTGAACCAAAATCATATATCAGGAAACAAAGTGAATGTAGAAAAAGAATAATACTAAAGGAGATTTGGTAAAAATTTGAATTATAAGCTAAAGTATTTTCAACATTGGATTAGATTAGGCAACTAGCCACTAGAATTTGCATAGGCACAAAGGTGGAATATATTGATTAGCTATGTTCTGAAGTATGGGCCATCACATCAGACCAACTGTAAGAAATCTAAACTAATAATAGAGGGGACATAGATTGAGAAAAAGGTTGGCAATCTAAAGAGGTTACCATGGTGATCCAATACATAAAACAAGCCAAATGAAGTTCCCACAAGTATGTCCAAGTTTCCATCGCCATCCAAATCAACAACATTTGGAGAAGAATATATATGAGCACGGAAGTTGGCAGTATCAGTACTCAAATCTAAGTCTTTTGTCCACTTAACCTGCTTCGTATCAAGATTGAATACAACAATGCCACCAGCGACGTATTTTCCAATATCGATACCTCCAAGCTCCTTCATATGCTCAGGGTTGTCATAGTACCTAACAAATAATTTTCAGACTTTCAGCTACTTCAATTGTAAAAAAGCATCCCTCATCCCTCTTTCCACAAAAAACAAATTAACTTAAATTGAAGAAGTTAAATATAAAATGGGAAGAAAAAGGCTATGATCTTCCTTAAATGAATTTCAGGGGGCACTTGAGAGATATAACCCAGACTGCCAAATCCGATTGAAAGGTAAGGAAGAGAACTTACTCATGATCAAAGAAGTAGGAAACAGCAACAATCATCTCTGATACCCCATCATTATCGATGTCTGCTATGACCTGATGACAATAACAGAGCAAAATTTTTGTGACTTTTGCATAAGTATTCCACTAATGTCTATCAAAGAAGTTCCTTCACTATAAAGAAATTGAAGTTTATACTTACTGGAGTAGACAAGATGTGTGAGTCAATATTCACATAATCCTCCACTTTCTCATGTTGTCCTTCAGTCCACTCCTCATCTCCCCACATGGATTCATCAACATAATCATCGTAATCATAATTATATTCATCGGCCAACTCATCGCTATCACGGAATAACTCAAAAGATGAATCTGCATCTGCTTCTAAACCTCGATCATTTTCCACGGTAGCTTCCTGAGAATTGTCTTTTGAATCAGAACTACCTTCCCGGGAACCTTTTGAGTTGTTATCTTCTAGAAGCCATCTCCCAGCACTTGTTTTCATATGTGTTTCATTGCTTCCCACTGATTCAGCGTTTAACAAGGAATTATCAACCCCAGTAGGCAGCTTGATGGTATCTTCTATTTGACTTCCATTCATTTTCTTTTCATTCTCCGCATTGGACAAGTTAACCTTGCCAGAGTGACTTTCTATTGATGTTGAACCAGTAAGGTTAGATTCAGGTATACTTTCATTTGTTTCTGCAAAGATACCGAACATGCCATGGTGTAAGTCATTTCATAGGAAGAGAATGCTTCAAAATATTAATATAACCATGCTCTCCTAAAGTTGTTATAATACAACAGAAAGCATAAATAAAATTAGAAAGAGGTGCTGCAAGCGCAACTTAGTAGCAGAATAAAGGACTAAACTTTCGTGGAAAGGACCAGTTTATTGTCTACTACCATTACGAAGCAGACTGCACTGGAGCTACCTTAGCAACCAGTATAATGCGAGATATTAAGAAAGAAGAGGGGGTCACAAAACTATTGAAATTTGGGAATGGCATACGGTTCATAGCGTTCATTTTAGCAGCCTCCTGGACGAGTAAATCATCATGGACATCTGGGTGAGAACGGTCCACTAGATCAGGATGCAACCCCACATACCAATCTTTCCGAACTTTTCTACGAGGTACCTCCAATTTATCAGTCATCATGAACCCTGAAACCCTAAAAGTAATAACCATTGGACAAATTAGTATTCCAACATCACAATAATGAGTTCCTGTACCAACTTGAAAGCATTTCCTCTAATAAGAAATTAACAAGACAAATAACCTGAAAAATAGCACTTCGCCATTGTAGGTAGCTAAAGCAATTTCCCTCACACCATCTTTATCAACATCATACAAGAGAGGACTAGAATGCACAGTTGATTGGTGAAAAGCAGGCCAACCTGACAAATTATTAAAAACTCAATGACAAAAAACTTCGCTCAAATTACTCTAGAACTTAATAAACATGTTCATTTCATAAACTTAATTTAACATGATCAGAGAAAAAAGAAGCATTAGTACCTGGCATTCTGTCGCCATCAGAACCTTCTAAAACTTCCAGGTAGTGAACAAATGAGGGAACAACTATATCAAGCTTCCCGTCACTAAAAATTATAAAATCATACCAGAGTCAACTAAATTATTATAAATGACGAATTTACTCACATAAGATGAGCAGATTTCTGAAAATGAAATGAAAAATGAATAAGAGTTTTAACATAGTCAAAACTCACATGCAATTAAAAACATGACTTAAAAGGAAGAATAAAGTTCACCTATTGATATCCGCGATTAACGGAGTTGCATAAATGCTAGAGCTGACCTCTGTTTGCCATCTAAGTTCTAAATTTTTAGGGCACTGTGTGTTCAACAACGCATCTTCATCCCTAAAAAGAACATACGCACAAAAAATTTTCATAGAACGATAACTCCTCTGATTGAATCCAAAAGAAAAATACAAAAGAACGAAATTAAGGGGAAAAAAAAGGACTTGCATTTCGGGATAACCAAGCTCGTCATCAGTGGCCTTTCGTTGACGGAATTTATTTCCGGAGTCGTCGCCGTGAGAGAAACTGGAGCGACTAATCAAAAGAAAAAGTATCCAAAAAACCCTAAACCCGAAGGGTTTCATGTTGTGATCTTCGCTTCACTCCAGAATTCGGAGAGAGATGAAAGAAAAGGAAATGTGAAAATTGGGAAGAGAGAGAGAGCGTTGGGAAAGAAATCTGAAAAGGAGATACTTAAACAAATGGGCTAGAGTTGTAAAGATCCAGTTCCTGCCTTCCTCTCAAGCCTCAAGGATTTTGGAGCGGAAAAGAAGCTCGCAACATTGACAATTTTGCCGTCGAAGTGTTCAGCCAAGCAATTTACCATTCCATTTTCCGTACTTCATATAAAATTTTTTATTTATTTTTATTGAATACAACAATCGAATTCCAGTAACTCGTCAGATTTACCAGACTTGTTTTAATTGAATTAGATCCAAATGCGAAATTTTAAAACTTAAATTGCTTGAATTTAATTTAAATTATTATTTAAAAATATTTTTAATAATAAAATAAGTTTAAGAGCCGAAGATAAAAGAAATTAAAAAAAAAAAATCATATGGCAGCTCACAGACACTCTTAACGACTCAAACCACGAGTGTTCAAAAACTCAATTACAAAATCACTGTCGGCTTGGCTGTAAGTTGTCTCGAGTTACACAAGCTCCATCCCGTTTGCAAATGCATAATTCACCCCCTCATTATGCCATCTTTAACAAACAAATTACGCAAACGGATCAAGATCATCTTTTGCATTCGCTACCAATAGCCCGTTTGAGTGGGCTCTTTTTCTTCGCCCAAATTTACGAGACTGAAAAGCTCATTCGAATAGATTGAAGTACTAAGCAGTACGGCACAAACAATATGCTATAAATTTGCTTCACCCGTCATTACGTTTAAGGCACGCCTCTACTTACCATCCCACAGGCTTAAAAAAAAAAAAAAAAACTACAAGCAAATAAACCTGTTCTGCTTGTTCTTTGATCAATCAAAAGGGAAGCAAATATATCTTATCTCTTCATCCTTGGGCAAGAGTCTATGAATACAAAGGATGAAAAGGGGGAGTAAAACCAATCTTCCAGATTTTGGGAGGAAAATAATGAAGTATAAATATGAGCATACGACGAGACAAAGAATTTGGTCTTCATAATTATGCGATGAGAAATTGATGTTTCAACTAATGGGTCAAAACAGGGGATCAGAAAACGAGGAGAACACAAAAAAGGAGTGTGTTATTCATGATATCTTGGAAGCATGCCATTTTGCTTCCTCTAGCAATCACACAAAGCTATACAGTGTTCTTTGTCTGTGGGTAAAGAGAAACACGTTCTACCAACAAATAGGAGGAAAGTTCAGAAAAGCAACACCCAAACGGAAAAATTAGAACGATCTGAGTCATAATGGTGAAATTCAGCTCAAAAAAAGGGGGAAAAGGACAGCAACTGTAGGCAATCACCGATCAGTTTCTTCGTAGACGTAAAACATTTGTGCCCTTTGCCCAGCAGTGACAGTGGAGGGACTTGGCGTCACTTGCGAGGCTCAACATTGAATAATTCTTTCTGGAAGAGCTTTATGATGCAATTCTAATTTTTCGGTCAAACTCCAAACATCTCTTTCTACACCGTCTACATCACTAACATCTGACAGAACCAAGATCCTGCGGAGTAACAAGAAATTATGAAAAATACAAGTCAATTTTACCAATAAAGGAAAGAAGCAAGTTATTAAAATTTTCTGCTGAAACTTATAAGAAGGCATAATCACCCTTTAACCAAGGGTTGTCCATTCGTAATTAATAGATGCAATAATTACCAGCTATTAATTACATAACGTACACAAAAAAAGCCAATGAATTTAGATCATTTTTAGAACCTTGCATTTCTTTCCCCAACTATAACAGAAACGAAATACTAACAGCATTTGATGGTAAACTAGTTATAATTATTCCAGGATCTTCTTCTAAATGGTTTACACCCTTAAGCATCCAAATAAAAAAATGTCAGAACTCTTGATTATTCATCAGAAATCTAAATCAGAAAAAGAATCAGATAATGTATAATGCCAGGAGCTACATACACTAAGCAAAGCTGCGGTTTGCACCCAAATTGATCTCTAGTCTAGGTTCCTCATACTTGGTTTCCTTTTGCAAACTTCCATTAGTTCCTGCAGAAGATTGCATGGCTTCAAAAAGCTCTGCCTTCAGCTCTTCATGCTTCCCCTTCAATTCTGATGAGTTGATAGCTGCTGAAAGTCTTTGTTTAATCTGTTTTTCTAGAGCCTCAATCTTACCTTTCGACTCAATACTAGGCTTCTTTCCCGCCTTTGCGATCTTCAGCTTCAATGACTCAATCATATTTTTCAACACTGGTGAACCGACAACATTTTCAATTTTCTTTTTAATTTCTTCATTCAAATTATCCACCTTACTTTTGAAGACCGAGAGTGAAGTTTGCTCCCTTAGGACCTTTGCATTAGAGTTTAAAACCGCAACATCCAAACCCAACGACTCGATAGCATTAATCATTTCTGATTCTATTTCTTTCTTAATATTCAGAATTTTGTCCTTCAGCCCTTGATCTAAATCCACAAAACTGGATGAACCAGAGTTTTGAACCTCAGCCTTTAACACTTCAAGCTTCTCATTTATCTCAGGCCGGCCCATGACTTCATTGAATTTCTTATTAACTTCCTGCTTCAGTGTAGCAGCCTTCGAGAGACTCATGGCTTTAGAAAATTCCTTCAACATGTCAAGCTTATATTTGAGTGTTGTGTAATTCGGAGCTGCTGATAGGCTCTGGTTGAGCTCATGTTTAAGCTTCTCAATCTTATCCGTTAAAACAGGATTCATGAGTTGGTCCCTTGAAATTACTTTTGATACTTCTTCTTTCAGCATCTCAAGCCTGTCCTTCAAGCCCAAGGCTTTAATGGCTTCAGAGAATTCATGAGCAACCTCCTTGTTCAATTTTTCTATCATGTCCTTCAGAGCCAACTCGGGAGGCTTGGTGTCTGATTCCTTGGCTTTTAAGATTTGCTGTTTCAGTTTTTCAACCTCGACCTCCAATTCCGCATTAGAGATTCTATCAGTAGTTTGGTCTTCTTTCTTTTTCATATTGACCTTCTTCTTGGGATCCACTGGGACACCTTCTTGGAACCCACCCAGTTTCCTAAACTTAAGCATTCGATGCTTTAGTAGCTGTTCCGTGTCCATTGCCGTGAGCTCCTGAAGAAGAAACTTATTGTTAATTTATTACAATATGATTCTCGATGAAGAACTACTGCTAGTGAAACTCACATCCATTGTCTCGTTAATTGCAGCTTTTATTTGTTGTGAAGTCCAACCTGGATCTGCATGGGCACCACCTAGTGGCTCCTATCAAAAGTATAAAATAAGTCTCAGATGTCATTGACGTAAACATGAACTTCCAAAATGAAACAACAAATCCGGAGCAATATTCAACATTAAAAGTTGTATAAATGCAAATACTTTGAAAACCAAACATAGCATTTTCGTCAAAAATTAGATCAAGGTATGAAATAAATAAATCAAACTTCCATATTGCAAAAGGCTTTTGTCCATAAAGAATATGCTTAAAGACGGTAGAGCAACGGTGCCTAGGAGTCAACTTTACCACATGAAATTGCCTGGAGTAGGTTTAAGTTATCATGGTTTTTGTCGCCTAGAAGTAGGATAGGTGAAACAAAAAACAGAAAAATAAATAAATAAAAGGCACAAGCAGAAAAGTAATTCATTGAAGATATGAGAATAGTCATGTTTCTTACAGGAATAATTCCATCACAAATTTGCAGCTTGCACAACTCTGAGGCAGTAATCCTCAGCTTCTCAGCTGCCTGCATAGGTGAAAACTTTCAATGTTTTACCACCAAACAAATCAGTACTAAAAGATAAAAACCCAAAAGTGATAATTATCGTCAAACCTTTGGAGAAGCTTTAGCACTCTTCCACAAAATTGCAGCACATGCTTCAGGACTATGCCATTAAAAATATCAAATCAGAGAAAAAAAAAATCAGCACATCTAGGAGTGGCATCTAAAGTGATCATATACATGGAATAATAAACAATCTCACCTGTATACCATGAAGAAAAATAAAAATTTATCAAATTGCAATTTTGCATATTGTTTGCGCATGGAATGCCAGATTGTATATAGTTAATTAACATTCAATAAAAATCAATATAAAGAAGCTCAAATTACCTGGCAACATAAAAGACAGCATTTTCCAGCATTAACAACTTATTAGCACAGCCAATGGCCAAGGCACCACCAGAGCCACCTTCCCCAATAACAATAGAAACAATTGGAACCTTCAGACCAAACATGGTCCGCAAATTATGGGCAATGGCTTCACCCTACATGAATGAAATGCATAAAAATCAGTTGAGCCAGCATTAAAAGTGAATTTGGTAAGCCTCAGAATAAAATATTCCTCATACTTGACCCAGCTCCTCAGACTTAAGGTCTGCATATGCCCCAGGAGTGTCAATAAAAGTAACTATGGGGAAGCCATGGTGATCTGCATAATACATCATGCGTAAAGCCTTCCTGTAACTGTAAGTATTTCCAAATTATCAGTTAAATTGACATAGATTCCCTTTTTAATAAAATGAAAATATCAAATATACCATCCAATATTTAAGCTTCACTCAACTTACCCATGGGGTGTTGGCATTCCAAAGTTACGCTGAATATTCTCTTTAGTATTTCTACCCTTTTGGTGACCCATAAACATGTACCTCCTACCATCTATGGTTCCTATACCAGTAACAACAGCTGGATCGTCATACCCTGCTCGATCCCCATGAAGTTCCACAAACTGGACATATGGGAATATGCAAGAGACATTTATTAAGAGAATTCTTCAACATTCACACAATGGATGTTAAAGATAATGTTTATGAGAATATGCAAAATTTAATATCAGAATGTTGAAGAGCATGTAACCATCAAACCTTGTCAGTGATGCTAAATACATGATCAAGGAATGTAGGTCTGTTGGGGTGTCGGGCAATGTTCACACGTTGAATAGGGGTGAGATGTCTGTATAAGTCCTTTAGAGCCTGAAATAAATAACGGAAAGGGTGAGAAGAACTAGAACTGGAAACCACCAACATGATGATATGTCAACATGTTTGATAAAGCACCAAAATCTTAAGAAGGCACAAAAAGTTGGACATTGCAAACAGCAAGCTTAATGGACTTGCATATTACATCATTTATTTTTACCATATCTCTAACAAGTGAAATTTCTGTTTTATAAATCAATAGATTAGCCAAAATTTAACAGTAAAACCATCATATCCTAAGAAAGGAAATTATTGTGATTAAATTTCATGTGAAGTTAAAATTTTAGCAATTATAAGCTCATTGACAAGCCTTTTCCAAAACTTTGAATTAAGCTTCAAAATCTGAAACTAACATATTAGGCTTACAGCACAGACTTCTAGATAAACAAGAATTATAGATTTGGAGTTTTAACATAATAGAATTTGAAGCAGTGATGCAATTGTTCCATTATTGATCATTCTCTGCAATAAGTAAATGAATCCGAAACTAAAACAAAGTCCTACAATCAAATTCTAAATAACCAATAATAAAGGCCATAGCAAGTGCACCAGCAAAACTTTGATTGCTCGGTATAAAGAATAAAACTTGCAGGCTTAAAAATACAGCTTTTGCATAATTAAATTCGACCGACATAATCCAATTCCATCCTTCAAATTCACTCTCATTAACAGGTTGAATAGATATAGATTCAGAAAACTATATGAACATATAACTCAGAAACTTTACCACCACGAGGAAGCAACAATAACACTCTCAGAATGTCTCAAACTTAATACTCAAACCTGTTGATATTTACTCTCCAATGATATAATCTGATCACTGAAATCCAACCCAGTTTCATTTGCCATCCTCCTCACCTGCATTCAAAACCAGGCGCTAGATTAGAAGCAAGCACTAGCAAATTATTACCAACTAAATCAGCAATCACTAAAAATAAGTAGTTACATCAACAATCTTCTTCTCTAAAGCAACCAGGGGCTTCTCAAAATCCAAAGTAACGGGCTTTTGCCTTTCTTTCAATGGCTTGAAATGGGAGAGGTGAGTTAGGACTCCGCCTTTCACATTGGGATCCGGATCTGCAGGCCACGGGTATTCATGCTTCTTCACTTTCCTTAACTTTGCACATACGGTTACATCCCTCCTTTTCACGTAAAACCGTGCCTTCCCTAGCGTTTTAAGATGGATGCCACTGACACCGTTACTAGAACTCCGAAGAAGATCAGAAGCTTTAGTTCCAGTAAGTGCAGCTGGAGAATACGACATCGAAGCCATCTCACACTCCAAATTTTGATATCTCCAAACTCTATAATCAAAACCCAAATAGTTAAGTCTCCAAAAATTTCAGCCAAATCTTTAGAAAAAAAAGGCAATATTCTTAAGATAATTTAAACAGTAACGCTACGTAAGAAAACCGAGGAAAAAGTCAGAAAAAGAAGAAATGAACAAAGAAAGTTCATATTTTAGTTTTCCTCTGAATAAACAAAGTAACATATTTTATCTATGATTCTTCCACAAGAAAAAAAAAATCTCCCGATTAATTCTTCTGAATACTTAGCTTACATATATTTGACCTGAATATGAACATTTCAAACAGAAAACTACAAACTTTAAACCTCATTTTCCCTCCATTTTCTTAGCAACCAAGCAGAACGTCATTTAAAAAAAAATAAAAAGATAGAAGGAACAATCACGATATATGAATCAGCATGCATCAAAGTAAATTCAAAATAAAAATAAAAAATGAAAAGAGCTGCAAATTAGTCGGAGATTTACCAGAGAGTGAATGAAGGAGTCGTAGGGAATCGGAGATCTTTCGAGATAGAGAAAAATGAAGATCTGAGAAAGAGGAGGCGAGAATAGGAGTGTTGAAAAGGTTAGAGAAGAGAGAGAGCCTCGTGGAGATCGTCAATCGTAAGGCCAAGTTTGGTTCTATTAATTTTTATTTTTATTTTTTCCATTGACTTTAAAAAGAGAGTGGGTGGCGTTATTAGATACGTCGATACTTCTTATGCGAGCAAGAGAGAGCGAAAGAAATAAACAGCCAGCAGTTTTCGGTGTGGCCGTTGAACTAGTTCTACACTTCAACTTTGCTTCCCCCAACACCTGGCACGTTTGATGTATTTTGCACGTAGCGCTCCATTCGAATTCGATTGATTCAATAATCCCTCTCCTTGGGCTTACCTCCGGACCTCTCTCTAGCCCGCCTCGTGATTTTAACTTTGTTTTTCATCTTTTTTCCTTTGTCAAATGCTTGTACAATTTGCAAATTTAATTTTGTTACTCGTATTTAAATATAAATACTTTATAATGATATATCTTTAAGCATTTGACTGAAAAATATTCGAGTAGTGAATTTGATTAAAAGTTATCCAAACATAAGATGCAACTATGAAAATACTTTTTCCAAACCTAATTTCTGAATAATTCCAACCTTTTAGGTATATTTTATTTAATTTAATGGTTAACAAAAATTTTGACATTCTTTCAAATATTATCTTACATAATTTTATAAAATTAAATTTAAGCTAAGTGTATTTTCTTTAGTCATAGTAAACGTAATGAGGTTTATATTCTAATCATAAACTCACAAACTATTATCATATATAAGGGAGCAGAATGCTCTTTAAGGATTTAAGAAAATTGACAGCCCATTAGAAAGCTTAATCAAAGACCCAAAAGGATAAAAAGATCACATGTGAAGTTGTGAACCGAAAAAATAGAAGCAATTTCTAGTCCTGGCTACCTGCAAAGGCATCAAGGTTCTCTTGCTGCCAACCGAACCCTTGTCCATCATGACACATATCACCAGACTGGAACTTGCCTCGGTTATGTTGTTACATGTGATGCGGAACTGGTGGAGGTGGTGGCGGAACTTGCATGGGCTGTGTTGCCAGCGTACCTATGCCATCCCTAGGGTCTATGGCATTACTACCCTGCACAGCTTCCATCCCTTTGTTGCCTGATGGTTGGGGAGGAATCATTGGTAAACCTCCAGCATTTCGTCCATAATCACCTTGATAATTTGCAAAACCATCCACCATCATGTGATTACCTGGTGTAGCTTCAAAGCGGATACCTGGTTGCCCTCCATTCCAGTGCTGAGGATAAGCCACTGGGTAATTTACACCCCCAATAGGGCCTGGTGGGAAACCCAAAAACGACCCCTGTTCAGAGCCAACACCTGGTGCTGAACTTGGACGAACCATCTCATAGGGAGCACCATAAAATGGTTGAGCTCCATCAGTTGGAAATGGAGGAACGGCATGTGGAGTTAAGATAGGGTTTGAATTCATTGGCACACCAAAATTAGGTGGTTGCATGGAATGCATTAGTGGGTATTCAGAAAACTGGTTCTCAGATAAAAGTCCCTGTGGCTTGTCTGAAAACTGATTAGATTCTGATTGTGGGGTGCCCTGCCTGTCAAAGCCTCGCTGAAAGTGGTTGTGAGGGCCAGGCCTGTCGAAGGCCGGGGGATGGTTATTGTCCAGTTGGGGCTCTGATGGAAAATTCTGCACTTGACCAAATACTGGTTGCCCCTTTGGCATCATTGGCCTCGGAGGCACTTGTTCTCTGGGCTGCTGCCAACGAGCTTTGTCTTCAATATCATGAAGCTGGGGGTTTGAACCAGGGGAAATGGCAGGCCTTGGAGGACCTCGAACAGTGGAATCCGAACCAGTAGGTTGGCTAGCACTCTGAACCTCTGATTCTTTACCATCTTCCTTCTCTGCACTAGGATGTAAAAGGTCAGCGTGGCTCTCATGGATATGAGATTCAAAGTCAGACCTCCTCAAGAACGATTTAAGACAGTGAGGGGCTGCACAGATGAAGATCCCCTCCATTATCTTGATAGTCTGAATCTTCTGGATACGTTCATCACAACTGTGCAAAAACATAAGAAACAATATTTTTTTTGTCAGTGTCAAATTATTTACGTTAAAACAGCATCAAGATTAGTTCATGAATCCCCCAAAATTGGACTTCCACAAGAAAACAAACAAACACCATTGAAATTTACACATCTTAATAATCTTTCTTGTAGTAATACTCAATAAACAATTTTTGTCCTGGCTGCGATTACTTATAAACCATCAAAAATGTAAATGGATAAACCATATATGAAATTCTATGGATTCTTTAAACAACACTTTGCATTAAAGAATTAAGAAGTGATTGCTTACAGATAGCAAATTGAATCGCTCCTTGCACAATCAAGGCAGAAGGCATGCTCACAAGGACTCTGCAAACCAAAAAAGGCATACACATTTTCAAATACAGAAAGCAAATTCCAATTCATTAACCAACACCTAACAACACTTTTTTAACAATTGCAACCCTAGCCATCGATGAAAACCTCCTAGCCACTTATGAATTGTTTCAAGTTTTCAACTTTATATCTAACTTAGCATTCAATACGTAGCAATTCGACCTTTAGTTTTTATGCAATATACAAAGAATATATTTAACATCAATTTTTCACATGTTTGGAATAACTTATCTAATTCATTGTTTACTGTGCATTTTCACAAATAAATTAATTAAAATCTAAATAAAAATAGTACTAGCAGTGATAATTAAAACGTACCAAGCGGCCGTAGATCGCTATAGGAAAATCGCAACGAACGCAGAAGTGGACTCGCTCGCCAAGCTGGCGGCGGGACCTCCGACCGACGGTCTTCACGAGCGAGGAGGAGGTAGCGGCACCAATGCTCTTGGCAACCGGAAGGTCGGCAAGAACGAGATGGTCAGGGCACGCCACTGTCACCGTCTCCACCGGCAATGGCTTCACGGAGCCGCCAGCATCCGAGGACGGGCCCTTGCTTAGTCTGATTTGAAGCATCTTCGTTTCCACTCGTTTCTTCGGCTCTCCCACGAAATCAAAGTCGAACCAAATCCCTTTGGTTTTTTTCGCTTGAGGGACAACAAACGCAATCTAAATCAAATTTCGTCGACTGGATTGATCGAATTTGTTAAATTGCGGTTTGGTCTGTTTAATATTTAAAAGCCAATGATTTCAAACCTTTTTGGGCTGCTAGATTAAGGCCTAACTTCTTTATTGGGCGTTTAAACCTTTTATCTATTGGGCCTTTAAATTTGGGTTAAGGGACAAAATATATATTTTTCGAATATTTAGATTCAATGCTTTACCAAAGAACGAGTTGGTCGCTTCAAACACAAATTCTCCGGATCAAATTTGCTGGGGATTGAAACATGATTTATCGCAACTCCAAATGCAACCAATGATTGCTCTTGATTCAAAATATCAACCGGTTTGCAAAAGTCAAAGGAGGAAAATGAAAGAACCATCGAAGGGCAAATCAATGCGCCGCTAGAGATTGTACTGTAGGAGACGTAAAGAGTGAAAGAGGCTCCACGTGTTTTTTTAGAGGTTTTAAAAGCGGCTTTCGTAGAAGAAAAGAAAATGCGGTGGAAAATCGCAGGAAAGATAAATCGATTTAAATTAATTTTTATATTAATTTATTTGATTAATAATTAATTAAATTAATTAAAATTTTAATATTTAATATTTATATATATATATTAATAGTTTAATTAAATATATATTTAAATTAAATATACAATTTATTAATCTAAGATTCAATAATCGATTTGATTGAATTAATTGATTAAATCGATTAAAATTTAATTGATTTGATTAATTAAATTATGATAAAAAAATTAATTGATTCAGTTAATTTTTTTAATAAAATTAATTAATTTAATTTT
>JBBYHO010000022.1:2588977-2599730 GCA_038382025.1 Adansonia gregorii | reverse complement strand
ATTTGATTAATTAAATTATGATAAAAAAATTAATTGATTCAGTTAATTTTTTTAATAAAATTAATTAATTTAATTTTTTTTTTGATTGAGCTAACTGAAAACAAATCTTAACAGTAAAGGAGCTCAAAACTAAAAGTGATGGGATTTTTAGATTTTAGAAAAATATATAAATTTTAAAAAAATCACAAATGAGACAACCGAGGAACGTTCTAATTTTCTTTTTGAGCAATGCTACATAATTTATTTTTTCTCAAAATTTATTTTATTCATTAAAAATTATTATTTTAAATGATACTTTCATGATATAAAACGAAAATTGTTAACTCAAACGATAAACGGGAAGACAAAATGGATAAATCAATTAGTATTTGAGACGATGATTTTTTTAAAAAAAAATTAATTTTTGACTTTCAAAATTGTCCTTCGAGTTTAATTGTATAATTATATTTTCAATAACAACTTAATTAAAAAATTTTGTTTTAAAGAATAAAAAATTAATTAAGGTGATCTTTATTTGATTTGGGGTCAACATAAAATAATCTTATTTTGAGTAGGAAAGTGACATAAATTTAGTAAGTGTTTCGTGAACAAAAATAAAACGACACAACCTAAAATTATTACGTATAATAATATTTTCAATAATCGTTATGATTTTTATGAACTTCGTTAGAGATGCGGACAAGAATCCGATGGTTCCGTACAAAAGGGTGTAAGCTCTTACAGCCTGCAATGCCAGGATTCTACTAGTTAAGGAAGCCCTCTTTAGATTGAAAGTTCTTAGTATTGATTAGATTATTTGCAGAGAAACCCTGAAATAATGGCGAAACATTGTTACTGAAAGGACGACTGCTCAGTGGATAATGCAATCTGCACTGGAAGACATAGCCAAGCTCCTTGAGGAAGGCCCTGAAGTTAAAGTTCACCAAGGAATGGCACCCACAGGCAAAAGAGGCAGCAAACATGGCCGCCACGACGAGGACTTCCTTCAGTTGGCTTTGATTTTGGCTCTGAAACTTTGTAACTATGATTTACCAAAAAAAGTAATATTTTTAAGATTTATTTAATTATTATTTATAAGTATTTGATAAAATTCTTTATATTAATACATTATTTTTATAAAATTTAAAAATTAATGTATTAATTACACTTTTTTATTATATATTTCCTTAACTAGTGATTATTTTTCCATATATTTATTAATGTATTAAAAATAATAATAAATAAAGTTATTAATAATTATATTTAATATAATATTATCATAAATGATTATTAACTAATCTTAAAAGAGTACCTTAAAACACTCTTAACAAAATCTATCTAATAATGTTGGATGCAGTATCAAAGTATGGCACAATTAATAAAAATAACTTAATATGTATCATATAATATATTTAAATACGATTAATATAATTTAATATTTATATTTTAAATTTAATAATTTTATTATGTACGTATTTAAATGATTAATAAAAATATATAACGCACATACGAAACTGTTAGATTTATATAAATTATTTTTTATTGATTACAAATATAGTCAAAATTCAATCCTTTTAAGTATTAAAAGAAAATTATATTAACAGCAAACCGCTTTTAGAACTAAACTATTATTGAAATTAGTGACATGAATATTTGAATTTGATAATAAATGCATATGTTTGATATTCAAAGAATCAAATTCCTATAAATATTTCTAAAATTAATATCGATAACGTAGATGCTAGTATATAATGCAAGATTATTTGATAATCACATATATATACATGCAAGCAGGATTTTTTTCCCTAAAAATAGGAGATAGTTTTAGGATCGTCCATTTGATCGATTCAGTCAGTTTGATAAAAAAGATTTAAAATTAAATTAATCAATTTTATTAGAGAAATTAATTGAATCGATTGATTTTTTTATGATAATCGAACTAACCAAATTTTAATTAATTTGGTCGGATAGTGCAACTAAATCGATTTATTGGATCTTGAGTTAATGCGTTGTATATTTTAATTTGGGTATAAGTTTAATTGAGCTCTTAATATATATAAATATATAAATATTAAATATTTAGTTAATTTGATCGGTTCAATCAATAATTTTATTCATTGATAATTAATCGAATTAATTAAATAAATTAACATAATCATCAAATAAATTTAATAAAATTAAATTAATAAATTTTATGAATTAAATTAATTAAATCAATTTATGTACTATGCTAAATAATTTCACAAGAATTATACGTATAAAAAAATACAAGAAATGAAATTCGAAATTTATTTTTAGGCGAACGAATTCCTAATTTTTTTAAAAGAAAAACATCACATTCCCCCGTTGGAAAGAAAATAAAAACAAAATACATAGAGAGCAGGGGTGGCATAACAGTATATTTAAAAAAGCAAAAGGTTTTGACCTCTGCTTCTTGCCGTAGATTGCGGAACGCTCCGTTCTCTCCTTTTCTTTTCCTTTCCTTGCCGGTCGAGTTGTTTCTTCTTCTTCTTCTTCTTCTTCTTCATTAGTTTTTTTTTTTTTTTTTACTTCCGGCGATAAGATGTCGTCGGGAGGTGCAAACAACTTGGCAAATGGGAGCCCAGTACAAGGTGGACCCACCACTACAAGACGACGCGTGGCAGATCTTCTAACAGCAGCAGAGTCCGACAGCAATAATTCGTCTTGTTGTTCGGACTATTACAAGCTTGCCTCTAACAATGAAGAAGCCGACAACCCCAACGGTTATATGTCCTCCTCCTTAGGGCTCCATTATTGGCACCAGCACAACTGGATAAGGAATATGCTACTTCGCAGGAAGTTATTATTCTCTTGGTTGCCCGATACGTGGCTCATTTGGATGGAAAACACGCATCATTGGGCGTTTGATATGGCTCAGAGTTTGAGATCCGGCAGGAACTCGGGCCTCAAGATCCTCGGAGCCCTGTTGTTGATAGCGGTTGTTTCGGTTTTTCTCAAAGTCTCGCTTCTTAGTACTCACGTCGAGGTTAACGACAAATGGAGAAGAGAAAACGGACTGTTGATCTTGCAAACGTTTAAAGAGGATCGGTCGTTAGCCCAACGCGTTATCGCCGAGACCCATGTTGAACCCCAAGCTGAACACTCCATGCACAAGCGCTTTCTTGAAAGGGTCTCCGTAAATTTCTTTGTTTTCCCCTTTTTTTGAATAAATTTTGAACGGTTGATGAAAGGGGTTTTTTTTTCTTTTTCTTTCTTTTTGAAGTAAATGAGTTTGCTTTATTTGTTAGCTTAGGTTCCTTTTTTTTCTATTTGTTCCGTAGATTCAGATATTCAATTTTATTTGCCTTAATCTGCAGACCCCAGAAATTTGGATGAAACCAAACAGTGAAAATTATCAGCAATGTATATCCCGACCTAAGAATCGAATAAGTATGTGTCGTGTTCCTTCATCAACTTGTTAAGCAATTTGATTAAAAAACGATTTTGTATGTTTTTTATTAATAATCTGAACTCACTTCAGGGACAGGGTCAAAGACTAATGGTTATATTATCGTTCACGCCAATGGTGGACTAAATCAAATGAGAACAGGAGTAAGTTTGATTGTTGGAAACTTTGTTTTGCCTAGACTTGGCGAGGTCTTTGACGTTTTTTTTAGCTTTTTAATAATTTCCACAAGCTAATCTTTTGGCTCTATTGACTTACAGATTTGTGACATGGTCGCTGTTGCCAAGATAATGAATGCCACCCTGGTTCTTCCTTCTCTCGATCATGATTCATTTTGGAATGACACAAGGTTATAGTTGTATGACGTCAGTTTTCTTCTTTGTAAGCTTCGAAAAGTTCGACTTTTTTTTAACACATTTTGCACAGTGATTTTAAGGATATTTTTGACTGGAGGCACTTTATCAATGTCCTGAAAGATGATATTGAGATTGTTGAGTATCTACCAGTTAGGTACACAGCGATAAAGCCACTTCTAATGGCTCCTGTTTCCTGGTCCAAGGTACGGGAAGGCTTGAAATTTGTTAAATGCATGATAAATTGTCTCTTGATTTTGTCGTATTAGCGGAATGGTGTCTTAGATGCTTCATTTGCAGGCTAGTTACTACAGAAGGGAGGTGCTTCCGTTACTAAAGCGACATAAGGTGATCAAGTTCACGCACAGTGATTCAAGGCTTGCTGATAATGGCCTTGCAACCTCTATACAAAGACTGAGGTGCGGTGCCAATTATCAGGCTCTCCGCTATGCCAAAGAGATAGAGGATCTGGGGAGGACTTTAGTTGATAGATTAAAGAAAAACATTGACCCATACATTGCTTTACATTTAAGGTACCACCATTACTCCCATCTAATAGTCTTTCTGCTTCCGAGATATCTGAGCCAAATATGCTAATCTTAATCGCAGGTATGAGAAAGATATGCTTGCATTCACCGGCTGCATCCATAACCTTACTGTAGAAGAGGGCGATGAACTCACGGCTATGAGACACAACATTAGACATTGGAAGGAGAAAGAGATAGATAGTGAAGAACGGCGAAGTCAAGGGGGATGTCCAATGACCCCTAGAGAGGCGGCCGTGTTTCTCAAGGCAATGGGTTACCCTGCCAGCATGAATATCTACATCGTTGCAGGAGAGATTTATGGCAGCAATAGCATGGCACGCTTCCGTGCAGAGTATCCAAATGTCTTCTCTCATTCTACTTTGGCAAATGAGGAAGAGTTGGAATTGTTCAAGCCATACCAGAATCGCCTTGCTGCCTTGGATTATATTGTGGCATTTGAAAGTGACGTCTTTGTTTACACCTATGACGGGAATATGGCTAAAGCAATCCAGGGGCACCGAAGGTTTGAAGGGTTTCGAAAGACAATCAACCCTGACAGGTCTGTTCATATTAGGGTATTAGGTACATGCAAATTTTCTTTCTTGAAGCAGGGATATTAAGACTACCGTACTGACATAATAACAATATGTTTTATTTTAGACAAAATTTTGTCAAACTCATTGATCAGCTGGATGCGGGTGTAATATCTTGGGAACAATTTTCTTTGGAAGTAAAAAGTTTACACTTTGAAAGGCTTGGAGCGCCATACCTAAGACAGCCAGGAGAGTCACCACGACGAGGGGAGAATTTCTATGCAAATCCGCTTCCTGGGTGCATCTGTGAAAAATCTGGGCAGCAGCAAATTAGCAGCCTGAAGTTTGACCAGAGCTTGAGTTCGGTTCAAAGACAGTAATTTAATTAGCGGATTATGTCGGTTGAATTATGCACAAGATTTTGCAGGATGGCTGATAGGGATTCTTGAATTATGGTGTTTTCCCCTGATAAGGAGACTAACAGCAACCACCTCCTAGAAATCTTATGGTTTCGGATTTCTCATTTGATTTGATGTCATATGAATAATTATACATTACCGGTTTCAGTTTGGTTACCCAAACCAGCAATTTAGGTAAGCGGAGAAGATGATGTATAATTCTGGGGAATATCAGGTTAGTTGTACAGGCACACATGCATATATGTCACAGCGGAATCACAGTTTTGATTTCTTCATTATTCTTTCAATAATTTGGTTGTAAAAACATAGCATTTGTTAAATTAGCATCTTACGAATTCGGATGTAATATCTGAAATATTACATAATACAGATTGGTTCCCATATGTTCCGAGCATGTACTGTTATCTTACTTTCAGTCTGCTTGATTTTTATGATGACGGAACAAATCAAAGAGGAATTTTATACAGATTTCTGTTTTCAAATGATTTCAAAAACAACTAGCATTCCAAATTGATTCTGCCGCAATATCAGGTTTAAATTAATGAAAAAAGAAATTGAAATTTGGCTGCAAAGCTGTATTTAAAATCAGTTTTAGATCAAATTATCGGACAGGAAGCTGGCATGTCAAGCATTATTGGGGTGACAATAAGCTGAAGAACTGACGTTCCAATATTAAAGCATCTTTTCCGTGCTGCTCCCACGGGCCAAAGTTCCATGGGAATAGCAATAATTTATTTGATGTCCGAAAGCCAGGAGTAGACGAGGACATGAAGATGCTTGCATTCACGTTTTTTTTCCAGCCTGTTTGCTAACTTCGCATGATTCTATTTTTATTCTATCCAAGAAACTATCCGTTCAAGTTCAAAAGTTTCTTTTATATTTGAAAAGATTTAAACAAAAATATTAAATTAAAAAATTAAACTTAAATAAAAAAATTAAGCTTGATTAAAAAATAAATCGAACCTTGGATCCAACTTGCCAAATCTCACTTGACTCTACCTATTTTACTATTACATTATTTATATTTATTTTATATTTTATGTATTATGTAATTTTTATTATATAAACAATACATATATAATATTATAGTGTAAACTTTAAAAACTAAATTAAATTATTTATATTTATAAATTTAATAAAAAATTATTAAATTAATAAAAATTAATTTTTTTTAAAAAATATTTTTTAAAAATAAATTATAAAAAATAATATAAACGGGCCTAAATGAGCTTGGACTGTTTATTTACAAATATGAGTGGGTTCGACAAGATTTGAGACTCATATTTTAGGCCGGGCCTGAGTAAACATATTTAATATTAATATCATACTCAAACCCGGTCCAAATCTAACTCGATTCAATCCATGAATAGGTCTACTTCAGAAGTATTTATGCTTTGCAGAAAGTTTTAACAGAATATCAGAAAATTAAAGGGGAATAGGGGCAGAACAGGGTTCATTAATGGCAGATGCCTACATGGAATCCATATGGAGTTGATCGAATATAAAAACCATCAAAGTAGTTTGCCTTTGGCAGTCTCCACTCTCCTTTGCCAGACGTTAAACAGAAAATTATGCTTAGCTTACTTCACTAAAATAGAAATGCATTTTCTTTTGAAACAGATAAGCAGCAATTCTCACCATCTTTTTGCTTTCAATGTCATCAACTAAGTGGATTCATGGGAAACTTGCTTTTGTTCCAGATTCAAACAATACACCATTTCCAATGGCTTAAACAATCATGTGAATATTCTGCTATATACTTGATCTTAGATAGATGGAGAACTTCTGATTACAGAAAATGCAGTTCAATACAAGAACATATTGTGCAATCCATCCCTCACCGACACTTCTACAAGTACCAAAGCTGGCCTACAAAAAGCCACTCTGAGATGGAATGAAAAGAATTCAGCAATGCTAATCCATGTACATTTCATGCAGCCTCTTCGTCTTTTTTGTAAGTTCTTTTCCATATTCATTAGACAAAAATCCTCAGAATCTACTAGAAGAATCTTAAAATTCTGGTATCATGTTTTCTGGCTCTCAACTACCACATTGAAGGCACATAAACCTGTTCTTTCAGATTTTGTGTAGCACTCTCGGTAGGAAAACCTCTCACAGCACCAATTGTCCACTGTGATATAATTCCTGCTGCAATTGCGAAACGTAGCTGCCTCTCTAAGGCATCTTGATTTTCAAACATCTCAGGGTAAGTGGTCAGTTTCCTCATAATACCAGCCACAACAGCATCCCCGGAACCAGTTCTATCACATGTGAATGGTGTTATTAGCACATCCTCGGTTCCGACAACCACACCATCAAATGAAGGCGCATAGTAATGTATTCTAAGTGTTCCATCAGTCACAAACAGAAATTTAAGTCCATCATGCCACAACGGAGAGATTTCCTCACGGGTATAATGATAGTAGTCTCGCCTATTCTTGGTTTGATCGAAATTTTCAGCATAGTATTGAGGCCTGTAATTTCTCTTCCTCTCATAATACTCTTCATCCAGCAGAAACTCCAGCTCTTGCCTTGAAACCTCAATGATGTCTGCTTTGTTCCAGGCTTTCTTGATTACTTCCCTCGTTTCATCACGTGACCTCCACAAAGGTAATGGTAAATTCAAATCAAAAAATATGAGCCCCCCAAATTTCTTAGACCATGCAATAGCTTTAAAAAGGGTAGATTGCATGGAAGGAGATGTTAAAACCTCTGAATTGAAGTGGAAAATCCTAGCCTGCATTAATGTTGGATAACAAAAAATCTACATTCAATCAAGAAATTCAATTCAACCTTATGATCTACTTTAATCATCTAGGCCAAACTGATTCGCACATTAACAAATCAATTTTCTTTTCACGAATCAAAGATTCATATATTCTCAATTAACAAGAAAAGTTCACGAACTCCAGGAATTCCATTGTAAGCCTAATCAATTTCATATCATCATGAGTAATTCCAGAAACAAATTTTGGAACTTTTCCTAAAATTTTCATATGGAATTTCATTGCATAAAAATCAAGAGTAAGTTCTAAAAGTGACCTCTTTGAGAACAGCAAGATTCAATTCAGAGCCAAGAAGAGAGTCCCCAGCAGATTCCTTAACAGTCTCCATCTTCAACTTTCCATTCTCATCAAACTTAACCTTCATATAAGTACACCCAGTCTTAACATTCTCATCAAACTTAACACCTCTAGTTTGCACTTTCTCTCTATTCATCATCAGAACAAGCTCATCGCCGAAGTCATCTTCCCCGACTTTCCCTATAAATGCAGCCCTCCCTCCAAGCCTCACGTGGGATATTGCCACGTTGGACGGTGACCCACCTGGAGCCCTCGCGAACTCCGGCGGGTCCCACTGGAGCATTTTCCATTGGGAGTATTTATCCGGGTGCATCTTATCTTCGTTCACTCGAACTGTGGTTACAAATTCCTTTTGTGCAGCGCCAAAGCAGCAGATCAAAGGAGGTTCCTCGTACGGAAAATCAATGCCGTCGTGGAAATCCCATCGGTCCTCTTCTTCTCCCTCACTTTCAGATTCAACAGAGTCATTTTCAGTCTGGGTTTTTCTCCCACGCCTTGCTTTCTCTGCTGTTGAAGTTTCTGGAGAAGACGAAGTTGGTTTCTTTTTCCTGCCTCGGCGAGTCGGTTTTGGAGATTGAACGGCTCCGTTTGTTTCAACTGAGGCTCTTGGTAAACCTACAATCTTGGCAGAATTTAGAAACTGAAATTTTGGGTTTGGGGAGTTCAAGAATAGTGAGAAACCGTAAGGAAGTTGAAGAAGTGATGCCATTGCTCTGTTTCAAATGTTGTAGGGTTTACCGATGGGTTTTTTCCTCGTCTTTCGTCTGACAAACTTTATCGGGTCGCGTTTTATGGGCCTTAATTTTCGGGCCGTGTAAGAAAGAAGAGGGCAAATCCGACGGCTGGCAGCTCGATGGATACGTAAGCAAGGACAATCTTATCCGTTAGGTCAAAAGATTTCCTGACTCTGTCGTGGCCCAACAAGCTAAAATCGCCTGTCGTTTGGCAACTTTCTTGAAGGTTCAGTTTCCCTCAAAAGGTTTTTGATTCCCTTGTTGTTTGACTTCCTTTCCGTTCATCTTTGATCGCTGCTTCCAGTTGATGAAACTAAAGCTCTAATCTCACGAAGGAGTTCAATTTGTTACTCGAAATATTTTCTTCCTCGGTTGCTTCTTGTCGAAGGTGAGAAAATTCCCATACTTTTTATTTTCTCTGCTTCCAAGAATAGACTCTCAAATCTGAATTACTCAGCGTCTCAGCTAATTTCATGAATAAAGTTGACATCTTTTTATGCCCATAATTTATTTTACCTGAACCCCAAAATAATAAACATGATATAGACTAAAGCTCTTGTTCTGATGCTGTTTTATTTGCATTTGTAACTGTAAAAGTTATCGAAGGTTGAATTTTTGGGGAACTTATTACACGGAATCACATTTCAAAACAGTAATGCATCTGTAAATATATGTTGATTAGGTTGATCTTTTCCCCCGTTGCTCTGAATTTTGTTTATATTTCGTAGACAAAAGAGCTAATCAGCTTTTTTGAAGATTCGAATATGTCCTTTGCTTAGGTAAATATGATAAGGAGGAGCTAAGACATGTAGTTAGTGCAGCTGATTTGCAAGATAATTGTAAAAATATAGAGATGTGTTGCATTTTACATCTTATAAATTCAAAGCCCTGCCGTAATATTTAGAGAAATTTAGCTCTAGTAATCTATGTTACTTGGACTTAGTTTTGATCAGATGTAGGTATGTGTTTGACATGGCTATATGTATTTGAAGGGTTCTTGGATCATATCTCCATGTTCATGTTTGAATATATGTTAGATACAGATGTTAGACACGGATGCTTCAAAAAAAATGAAAAGTTGGACCAACCGAGTAATGTTGGTTAAAGGCATAAAGCTGGATAAATATAGGGATATCCCATAAACCAGTGAAAAGTTTTTACTACCAACTATTACTAAATGTATACGAGCTCAAGTGCTTGTACTGAATTTGAGAACTGAAACCTTATTTTGTGTAGAGAATGGGCTTCTGGACATTGCTAGAAGGTTTGCTGCTTTTTGCCAATGCCTTAGCGATACTGAATGAAGATAGGTTCCTTGCTCCACGACGATGGACCTTGGCAGAAATTCAAGGAGGGAGAAGAAATACGCTTAAAGGGCAGATAATCGGGTTAATACACGCATGCCAATTCCTGAGACTACCACTCATCCTTCTCAACATCATCGTTATCATAGTGAAGCTGTTCAGTGGTTGAGAGATTGAAGAGGGCGAGAAAGAAAGGTTCATGGTTAGCCAATTCGTAACTTGTTTGCCCATTCAAGGATCGTGACCTGTTTGTACAGTACTCAGAAAGGTAAAATCAGACAAAGCTCATACGCTAATAAGACCGCAATTACGGCCTATGCAATCAAATTTCATCGCTAAACTCATGTTGATTTTTAGTTTCTGAATTTTGTATGTTTGGCAGTATGTACTGTTA
>JBBYHO010000022.1:2554840-2572405 GCA_038382025.1 Adansonia gregorii | reverse complement strand
GATATGATAAGATGGTATTTAGGTGAATTGGTCGTGTTTCGTGTTGAATGACCTTTGATGCCAGACAGTAACGTGGGACAAAGCTTAAATAAAGTTTCATATGTTCGACTCAGAAGTAGAACAGCAGCTGCCTTGATATTTATTTCTATTAGATTCGAGCAGGTAATAAAGGCCGATTATTTTTATTTTCTTTTGCTAGCAAATCAGAGTGAAATGGCTTAAAATCTGGGGATGATGCTGATATAAACTAGTGGAAGACATCAAGTTTCACAAATAATGAGTGCCCTATCGTTAGTGAAAGAAACAAGTTGATGTATCCCATCAGGTTTCAAATGATTCAAAACCCTTAAAAATTATTTAAAAAAAAAAAACTGCTTTTAATCTTTTCTGGATTCAAATTCCTGAAGGAGACACGTAGTAGGGGCTGCCTGAAAGAGAAACATGTGGCATTGCATTTACAGAGCTGCTTTCTGATCGAAACCAAATGTGGAATATCACCAGGTGGTGCCTAACTCAGAAATATCCGTCAGTCCATTATCGTGCCAATTTGGTTGGTTTATGAATAGAAAGATTCAACTTTATGCACTGAAGGGATCGCTTTTTTAATTTTTTTCAAACAAGATGAATTGAATATTTGCCTATTTTAAAAGACCGAACCCATGAAACTTCACTAGCAAAGTTCGAATCTAAAGACATCAAAATATGGTGAACAAACGCAAGTAGATCCCATAAACTCGATGGATTAAGCACTCTGTTTGAGTTTCAACCGAAACACCAGGCGATACCTTTAAGAAAAATAGATTCATCAAAAACAAAAATCAAGACAGATGTTCATACAGGCAGACTCACCTAAGATAATCTCTAAACTATTGACGTGCAACTCGAGTTATAATATGTTTGATTTTTACAGTTTCTAAAGACAAAAAGGAGAATTTTTGGTTCATTTGTTAATTGATCTTTAAGTTAGATGCTAGTCCTCTTTTAACAGCTTAAAAAGAAACTATATATTCCTGAAAAAAGAAAGCATTAGGAAAAACAAAGATGGCAGATTCAACCAACAGGGAAAAAAAAAAAGGGTTATCAGCCCCACCACTTCCACAGTTTCACTTGCTCCACTTTGGTTGTCGATGTGAAATGGCAATGGCGGAAGTGGGAATGGGAAGGAGAGTGGGGAAAAAATGGTTCAACTTTGATGCTTTGAAAGCGATCCAAAACAGTTTTTAGTTTGTGATTTTTTTTTATGGAGTTGTTGGTTGCAAATAATTTTCATTGTCGGCTGAAAAACATAAGAAAAATAAAAAGGTCCTTTCAACCTCTTCCTAGATTGCAATATTGTACTTAGCCTATTTTGCCTTAAATTGCTAATAAAACATGTGGTTTTGGATCCAAAGCAGGCACCTCTCCATTTACAACAGATTATCAAGTCCTTTTGCACCCAAATCTTTCCCACAGTTACATTAGTAATTCCCAAGAAACGGAGCATTGTCTAATGTTCATATTATTCAGTTCTAACTCCAATGTAATAATATATAACTATATTACTCTTTTTTTTATATTCTTTTTTCATCAGAAACAAATAGAAATGATCTCTTCTACTTTGATTATAATTTTAAATTTTATAAATGAAATTAGTAGAACAAGTTGTCAAAATTTTAATTCTAATTATGGAGTTAAAAGTTTTATCTTATTGTATCAAAAAACGATCTTTTTTAAACAAATGCAAGAAAAAACAATGAAGAAAAATGCATGCATATGAATATATGTAAAAGGCCAGTATTTAGTCCTATCTTTATCATAATTTTCTTATTGCCATTACATTAAGAAGTTGGCTCTATTGCAAAACTCTTTCATTTGGAATTTTCTCTCTTGTTTTCTTTCTTTTTCTCTGGTTTTCGTTTTTCTTTGTTCCGCAATTCCTTTTCACTCGTATAAACCTAAATAAAATAAACATCCTAACTTTCATATACTAGCTTTTGTGTTTTTCGCGCAAAAACAGATCATATATATATATATATATGTATATATGTAACTGAGCCTGAGGTGGTCCACTGCCGGTCAAACAGCTTTGAAACTCTCTCAGATGCTTCTAACTTTTATCAGACGTTTCGCTTGTTTATCAATCTCCATCAATCTACCCTTTGATACATTAAATCATTCTCACTGTTTTCCCTTTGCTTAATGTGAGCATCGTTCAAAGTTAAGTCCAATCTATGCACAGAACTTAGAGATGGAAAGTAATGGAGTTGAAGTTGGTTTAAACCCCAATTAACTATTTTTATTAGCGTGTAAGTGCAGAAAGTGATGAAGAACTTAGTAGGCCAATTAAGAAACAATAGTGACATAAGAAGTTTAAAACTGGCGCTCATCCACTAACCGAAAGCTTTCAGCTTTAAAACCGATTATTAAATGCTAAAAAAATCTCTTTTGCCTAATTGAAGGCAAGCCAAAATCCAGTCAAAGAGGCTATTTCCCGACATGTAAATTTGCTGTTAACCTCGAAAATAAATTCTATTTTGTGGAAAAAGGATCGTGCTCTTTGAAGGAGTATGCCTACCTCAAATCTCGACCGTTCGATTATCTTCATGATTCACACAACACTATACTGATACCATCGGACGTACAGAATCTGCTTAGGCCAGAGATCCGCAAGTACCAAACACCAAATCTTCCAACAACTTCGTTTCTCTGTCTTTTCTTTTTCTTTTTTTTAATTTGTCTAATAATGTGAAAGAAAAATAAAGGAAATCTCTTCTCAGTTCTCTGCACACTGACTGTACCTTTCTGTTCTTCTTTGCAGTGCATGTCTGCGTTTCAACGCTTCTAACAAGAGCATAAGTCTCTTTGGCTTTGACAGCCAATTCTTCTTTTTGGGCTTCTCCTTCTCTCTCTTGTTGTTTCAATGCATTTTTCTTGAGTGAGAAGCCATGAATCTGTAAATCTTGCTATGTTTTCACCTTTTGGTTCTTTGGGTCACTCCTTGTTGGGGTGTTCAATTTCTTTTTTTTTTTTTTTCTTTTTTCCATTTTGTAAGTGTTCTTAGTGAAACGTTAATGGAGGTAAAGGGTCACCTAATCCAATAGTAACCCTTTTAATTCTCACATTTCATACGAACTATGTTAAAAACCCCTCTCAAAGCCTGAGACTTTGAGACTATTAAGTATAAATCCTCAAATCTTGAAACTTTACGCCTGTTAATGCTTTTACAGGGCTTCAACTTCAAGTTTCAGCTTCCGGGTCTTTCCAAAATGTCATCATTAGAGATATCACACATCGATTTAGAACAGGGAACTCACCGCCGGAACGCGAGTGACGTCAGCGCCAGCGAGGCCAGCGTCTACTTCTCGGACGCCGACGATGGTTCTTGCTACTCTCAGTTTTATTCTACTACAGCTGTTTCTTACGATGAGTGCAGCTTTGCCTGCGCTTC
Organism: Adansonia gregorii; assembly: GCA_038382025.1. Lineage (NCBI taxonomy): Eukaryota > Viridiplantae > Streptophyta > Magnoliopsida > Malvales > Malvaceae > Adansonia > Adansonia gregorii. Next base: position 2,568,978 of record JBBYHO010000022.1, on the reverse strand, counting down.
TGAAGGAGAGATCGGCGGCGACGACGTGCCGGATTCCAGGAGGGCGTCATCAGCGTCGGATTGTTCAGTGGAGGTTGAGATTCAAAGGGTAGTTCCTGAAATCAAGGTGCATTTGACGAAAGTTGAGAAAGATTGTAGAATTTGCCATTTGGGTTTGGAAAGCAACAGCCATGAATCAGGCGTTCCCATTGAATTGGGTTGTTCTTGTAAGGATGATCTTGCCGCTGCTCATAAACAGTGTGCTGAGGCATGGTTTAAGATCAGAGGAAATAAGTAAGTATAAACAATTCTAACCCATTTTTTTAGTTCAATTTTTATGTTTACTTTTGGCATCTGGCTAAAATTCTAGATGGTCCTATTGGTATGTTCTTAACAATATTAACTTTTTAGTGAAAACCATCTTTTTTCTTGGATCATAATTGTGATTTGTATGTATGGTTATTTTGATGATTGCTTGGACTTGGGACTTACTCTATCTTGATAATGTTTCACAGTCTTCTATTTGTATATATTTAAGGGAGTGATTGTAATAAACTACCCACCAAAGCTACCAAAAAGTTAAAAAGTTTATTATTTTAGATGTCAGTTTTGCAATCCTTGTTAAAGTAAGTGATAAAGGTGAAAATATGCATTTGAAAAAGAGAAATTTGCTTAACGGAAAAGAAAGTGGGATGGATATTACATTTATAAAGGAGGTTGATAGAATTTAAAAGTAAAGCCAAAGGCTTAAGCATTAAGAACTCCTCATGATATGTAGAACGACACTGATAATTCTTTGATGTTATGTGCTTTTTTGAGGCTTAGGAATCTCTCTATCTTTTTTCGTGTTCTCTTTGCTTGTCGGAAAGTGGGGATTTGACCTTTATTGATGCATTCTTCCAATCCCTGTGGGCTTAGTGGAGTTTGGTAGCACTATCGAACCATCTAACAGTCCTGTTAAGTGGTTGACCAGATTTAGCCCTGATCATTGACCTGGATTATTTAGTAGATTGGAATTGAAACTGTTTAAAAGTTCATATGATTGTGCTCAAAATACGAAAACATTGTCTTAATTAAATTTACTAGTTTTGGCTAAGAATTTACCAGGTTTTCATCTTATATTTTGCAAACAAATAAGGTTGTTTTCATCTGACCATTAGTGCGTTTTCTGATGTGATCGCAGACAAAGGTAAAGTGACGTTTGGAATTGGTGAAGAATGTCAGCTATGATATCTGAGTTAATGTGCAACCGTTAAAACTATGAATAACGTTGTAATCATTACCGATGACATAATGATAATTTTTATGATAAATAGATTCTTTTATTCATGCCTGTTTATATACGTAGTGGCTTTAACTTTTAACTAAAATGCAGGGTGTAATGATTGTGTATTGAATCATTAAGTCATTAATGCCGTATGGTGCGTTATTCATTGAACATTATTAAACAATATCCTTGCCTCGAATGGCATTTTAGGTCCTCACACTAAATAATGAAAACTTTCTTTTGTGAATTATCATACCTCTCCATGTACTCACTCAATCTGCTTATTTTTTTTAGGACCTGTGAAATTTGCCATTCTATTGCACGCAATGTATTTGGAGTCAATGACATCGATTCAACAGAGCAATCGAACGAGACCAACAGTTCCACCACAACAGCTGCAGTCTCAGGAGCAGCACCCTATACCGACTCTCGAATCTTCTGGCATGGCCATCGCTTCCTCAATTTTCTCCTTGCTTGCATGGTATTTGCATTTGTCATATCATGGCTCTTTCACTTCAATGTGCCATCATCCTAAGCTTCTTACCGTCATTGAACAAAATTGAAAGAAATGACAAAATAAAGAAACGGAATTACCGTAAAGAAGCCTGTGGAAAATTGTTGCTGTGATGACGAGTAATGGATAGCCTAGAACCCTAGAGCCTCGTGATGGTTAAATACATATTACATCCGCCTTTCATCTTCATACGTGTAGAAAGCTTGTAATATCCATGTAATATATGCACATTCATCATAGTTACCACAGCTGCTGTCTTGCTCTAGTATTTTATGCTTCTAAAAACAATTATATCTGATTTTAGAAGAGCCCTTGATGGTTATATTACCGATTGTCCTAGTGGATTTTCTTTGCTCTATGGATCGTGGTTCCAAGAAAATACCATGTCTTTATGATGGGAAAATTTTAACAAAGTTTTACTCTCCATATACGAGCAGTGAGATAGCCCTCTTCTTAATGGTGGGTGTTATTATTATTATTATTTTTGTTTACTTGGCTGAAAGTTCTTGGGCATTGCTAGTGCTTTCAAAATTATTGAAGTAGCTGTCTTATAGAACCTAACCTAAGCTACCCATCTTGACTTGCAGGTCTGCTATTAGGTTGGGACAATTATTGGGCCATTGTCAAAATTGTCGTCTACAGGGGCAAATAAGATATGAATCAAAATCTGAAACGGTCCTCCGTAGGAGATTGAACAAACGTTAAAATAAATACCAAAACCAAACAATAAATATTGAAGAATTCTGCAATGCAGCGAAAGCCCAGAATAAATACAAGAGCCTCAAGAAAAACTAATCGGAGAAAAAAAAAATAAAGCAATTTGAAAAGCTATACAATTCTCAGTTTTTGATCCTTTTGGCTTCCAAGGTGGTGCCATCTTTGAGGGTTTCTTGGGCGTCACTTTCCATCCCTAGCCTAAACAGGCAAGCCGCTTGTAAATACAAAGCAGTGGGCCACTCGGGCGACACCACCTGCGCTTGCATCGCATCCCCAAGGGCCTCTTGTGGCCTATCATTCATCAAGTAAGACAAGCAGCGTCTGGCATAGACGGTTGGTGACACTATGGTCCCGCCATCGATGAACTACATAACACAGACAAGATCTTGAGTCTGTATATATATATATATATATACCATGCTGTTCAAACCATCAAAAATTTTTCATTTATGGCATACTAATGCACTAGTGGTTAATGCTGAGAAAAAAGCCAAGAAAATCAAAAACCAATTGAAATAATGATGTTTGATTCAGTACAAATCGTTTTCGATTTGGAACCAATCCAAAACGATGGAATTCGGGTTTGGTTTTCAAAAAATCAAAATAGTGCAGACATCAAATGAGACTTTTGTCCAAAACCGAATCGAACAAATAGTGGTCGACTTCAAAATGGCACTAGATTTCAATGTATGCTAGCAATAAATTTTCAGAAGAAAATTAGGTTGTGCACATGTGGCAAACCTAAGAAGTTTATACAAACTTATAAAGAACTTTCTCTATTTTTGGAAAACATAAACCAAGTTCTTCACCCCCACCCAAACAGCCAACTGCTGATTGTTTTGCCGGAAAATATATGTGGCATTTTTCGTTTCTTAATATGTTGATTTGAGCTATTCCTTTCCCGTCTAACCTTTAATTACCAAAACCAATATTTTCTTGTTTCCTAGCATTTGTAACCATTGTGTCAATTATTTCAATAAGCAGTCACACAGACAGTCTTGAACTCGGCATGTTATACTACAAGAATCACAAAGCAGTACAGATTGGCAAATCGGAAACTCACCTGTGTGTAATAATCAATCGCACTTGCGAAATCCTTAGCTCGAAAAGCAGTATCTCCATGTTTCTTAGAGTTCAAGGTTTCCTGCATCTGGCTAGTCCACATTTGAAAAGAAAGCTGAAAGGAACCAGAAAAAAAAAATGAATTGGATGCAAATTACATGATAGCTGAAAATAATCAAAGCAGACAGAAAATGATCTTTTCCCCCTTAAGCCATAAAATATAGATTTCGCCGAATAATTGGGTACTGAATTGAGACTCTGCTGTTAAACATTTTGCAGAAAAATTGTCTATGACTCGTAGACTAATTCTGTAATTCCATAGCATTTCTTCGTCAGCCGGTTCAAGAAAAAGAAAGTCAGAATTAAAGTACCTCCTACTATTAGTTAAATTTTAAGACGAGAAAACAAGTTATGATGAATCTGACTTACAATACAACATATTTTCCACCTCATAAAAATAGAACATCGAGGATGGAGTATCGAACCTCATTAGCAATTCCCTCATCATCTTTGTATCCCATCTTCTCCAATATTTCATGTATAGCAGTCAGATCTATCCTCAAGCAAGCCTCCCCAAAAGGTGTCAATGACAATGGCTGTTTTGAAGAAGCAGTTCCATGTGGAATAGCCATCAACACATATGATGGTACCTAGCAAAACTCCTTCTAATGAGAAATTTAACAGTGTTTTCAAAAGATAATCCGTAATAATGAAGGAGGTTGCGAAGAAGTATATACAGGTATAAAATATGATCATATTCTTAAAATGAATAAATGTTTTATGAAAGAAAGCTTAAAAGGCCGGATTTGGGAAGATATCAAACTACACAAAAAAACAGCGAGAGGTCATGAATTCAATCAGCAATTATACGTACCTCTGCTTCCTTCTGAACTGACAAGAGAGATATGACAAGTGACTTCACATTTGGCCTTTCACGAGCTTCATACTGCAAACAGCGAGAAGCTAACCGCACTAATTCTGTTCCATCATCATGAGAGAAATGGCCCTCCAAAGCAGAATCCATCAACATGAGAAAATTCTTGCCACGGATCAAGTCAAGTGCCTACAAACAAAGCAGACAGACATAAATGCCATGGATTAATTCAACTCAGATACACTAAAGTCAACAGCATATGTCTGATCATATTTTCATTTCAAAACTTCTAGACCATAAACAAGTTGTAACAATTATCATTAAAGCCACATCATCTCAGGAAATCACTCCAGCATGCAGTTATTACAGCACCTTTGATATAGGAAAAATGCTAACTCCTTAAAAAGTCAAATCAGGAAGCAGAAATAACCGCAAAGACTAATTCAATAACTAATTATCGGTACATCCAGATTCACAATAAGAATGCAACACTAATTATTAAGTTCATATGCCCATGCTTTCTCTTGTAATGAAAACTTCAGTAACACTAAGATCATAATTGCAATAAAAGTTATTATGTGACAAAGAGAATTTACATGGCCGGGAGGAATATGTTTGCCACTCATGAGATCTAGCAGCAAGGTTCCGAAGCTATACACAACACTTTCCGGCGTCACCCTGCCTGGCAAAGAAGCACATCTCCAGACTTTGAGTTTAGATTCAAAGCAATACGTTTCTTAAGTTACAGAATAAATGAATAGTTTGGACATGTGTAACCTGTTCTCAAGTATTCTGGAGGGGTGAAAGCTAAGTTTGTACTATAACTCTTGCCATCTCTGCTATTCTTCGTGAGCCCAAAACAAGAGAGCCTGGGATTACCATTCTGGCACAAAAAAAAAAAAAAAAACGCTAATTAAGGATCAAAACTCAAAATGGCTGAAAAGGGTCATTTGATTTCACATGCAAAATCTTCATGAAAGTTGGTTATTACATTGTCAAACAAAATCCTATAAGCATTGAGATCATGGTACAAAGCTCTTCCTCTACCGCTACAATACTCCAAAGCTTGAGCCAAGTACAGTGCCACCCTCAACCTCATTGCCCATTTCATTGGCTGATTTTCCCCTGAAAAATTCAACCCACAAATTAAGTTTCTTTAACATTTAATTCCAGACTTCACTGTGAGCCTTGACCGAGCTATCACCTTCACAATGTGAAAACAAAACTATAGCTTACAGTGAAAAAGATGTTTAGCCAACGTTTCATTGGGCATAAACTCGGCGACCAATAATCTCTCATCGCCTTCACAACAACAACCAATCAGATTTGCCAACCTTTCACTCCTTAAACTCCCGACAGTTCTGGCTTCCTCCTAAAACATGACATTTTTTCATGTAATCTTAGTCTAATAACTAAAAGCATTAGAAAACAAAATGAAGTGGTGAGCGGGGGGGGGGGGGATTGAATAAAACGGACGAGGAACTGGCGAGAATCGGGCCAGGCGAACTTGTTAAACCGTTTAACGGCGATCCAACGGTCATTATCGAGCTTCCCTTTGTAAACAACATTAGGAGCTTTTTCACCGTGTTCCGACACTATGTTGTCGGAAGAAAACCCAGAGGTAGCAGCTTTCAGTTGCTCCAAGCTAAACTCACAGAAACTCGGCCATATATTCTTCTCAGCTTTGCCCGCATTCTCTGCAGCCAACTACAATTTTACTCAAAAGACAGGTAGAACATTTTTTTAAACAAGAAGGAGAAACTAAAGACAAAAGAGTACTACCGAGATCGGAGGATTCAAGGACGGAAGCTTTAAGGTGAGACTGAAACCAGCAGATAGAAAATTTAGAACAACGTGCTCCCATTTTTCTTATTTCAAGTCAAAAAAATCAAACGACGAAGAATCAACGGCAAGTCAAATGATCAGACTCCGTACATTGCTGCTACAATCAGGAACTCTGATCGTCGTGAATCCAAACTTTTCTTTTATCCCAGTGTATATTCGAGTTCAGCTTTAATAGTACGTTTTTCCCTCTCTTGACTATAAGAAAGGGAAATTTTACTGCTTAAAATTTGTTGAAATTTAAGTCTTTATCCAACCAATCCTAAAAATCTCCTCTTTTTTTATTCTGGATTTTCACTTTTCAGCTCTTTCTGCAACCTCATCATTTTAGTTTCCTTTCCCTCTTTCATTCTCTTTTCAAACTTTGTAGGTGGAAAATATGATATGGTTTGGTCGAGGGTCTCCTGATTTTCTCTCTCTCTTTTTTTTTTATTCTTCTTGGCCCTTTGGAGGAATTCAATGAAAACCGAACCGCGTGGTGGTAAAAGTGTATAAGATCAGGGGTTGTATAGTTTTAGTTTGGTCATATGTCAAGCAAACCGCTGACGTGGGAAGCAGATTTGTGCCTTTTTGTGTCAGTTTGGTCTTGGATTTGGTAAAGTTGCATTAAAAATTTTATCATCTTAAAGGCATATTAACTTTCAGTTGTGTTTGTCTTTATCAGATTACTGTCCAAGTTTGTCAAGCATCTATCTTCCTCCACGGGGACCAATTCACTATTTTTCCTCATGTTTCCGGTTTTGGCTCAAAAAGATATTGGGCAAAGAATTAAAAACAAGGAGAACAGGCAATCTGGGTTCAAAGTTCAGGCTTGATTTGTTGAAAATGTGATAAATTATGTGGGAGGAAAATTGATGAACATGCATTGGTATTCTGCAAGTTCTTTTAAGTATCACGTTTTGCGCGACAAATCCACCATGAAACAAGAACTTGTTTTACGACAATGACTAAGAGCATCGCCATCTGGGACCGGATAGCTACGACTAATCTTGTAGTAAAACGATTTCTTCAAGAAAAAGTTGAAATTATGGAGACGTCATTGATGACAGGGATGAGAAGCATAGTAAGTAGACAACAGGAAATGGTGGGAAAGCCTGTGATCATTGACAATAAAGCCAAGTTGTCGTTTAATTTGACTCATCAACTTCCTTTTAAAAAAAAAATTAAAAGCAGGATGGAATTCCAATAGAGTCAATCCAAGAAACCTAAATCAATGGAAGAAAAGGCAGATGGCTTTTTGAAAAGATTGCATTGCAGGTTTATAGCCTACCTATAAAGTATAAATGTACCATGTCAAAGAGTTCCAACAAACATTAAATCTGTGTTTGGTAAAAGAGAAAGGAAAGGAAGCAAATGGAAGAAAAAGCTTCTTTTTTTATATTTTCTTTCGTTGGTAAAATGAAAAGTTGTTGAAGGTTAAATGAGCAAATATTCTTTTCCCATTACCCTTTTCTGAACTTATCAGAATGAATTGGAAGTTACAACTTCAGAATTTCTATCTGCTTACTGCAAATTTAACAAGTATACGTAGATATCTCTAGTCTAAAATGGAAGCATAAAATCAAGAAATGGGCCCCCAAGAAATCAGATCCAGCAAAAACATAAAAATCTTTATTGCAATTTAAGCATGCCGTGTTCACACTCATGCAGCAAGAATCAAGAGAGTTCATGTCTGACAGGTGGTGACATAATTAGCATCACCACTTAGGGTTCAAGTGGACCCTTTTTTTTGGCTTTTTACAGGGGGGGGAATTAGAAAAAAAAAAAAAAGGAGGGCATGCAGAAGGAGAAAGTGGTCGTTATTCAGACATGCAACAACTTACAATGATGAAATTGCAGCATTGTTTCTCTCATGGCCTCAAGACACTCAATCAAACATGCCTTTGTTATCCATAATCTTCTCTTTATTGACCAGCTTTCACAGCTTGAATTGCGCTAGCATCGCTTATCTGGTCATCCCCCACAGGTGGGGCGCCATTCGACCAGTTGCCCTTTCTTGGATGATAACCGAAGAACTATGTGGACCTCTTTGCTATCAAGTTGTCGACTCTAGCACACTCCAAAGAGAACCAATATGGGCAAAAAAGGCTAGCCGTTTATACAGCCCATATCCTTGGAACTTAGTATGGATGCAACAAAACAAAATGATCATACAAATACAATAGATAATATAGAGAAAAGAAATATATATATATATATACACCCTTCTTTTTGTTTAACTGCTTCTGATGACGTTAAGTGATAACATTGGATGGATCCTACTAAAAATATACCTTGTTCTGACGAAGTTAGTGACATTAGAGCTCCTTGTACCGACGGTTACTTAAATGGGAATGTATTCCGTCCAGAGCCATGGCCCATGGCCATCTGACGTTGCAGTATGAAATGCGGTCTAAAATACCCCCTCCCCCCCCCCCACCCCCAAAATAATAATAATAATAATCTAGCACCGATGTTGGATTCTAGTCATTTTCGGCTTCACATTCTCTGCACTGAGCTGGCTGGTAATAGTCAGCATATTTATTGTTACCATTTATGAGTTTCACAGTATGAATGAGAATGATTAAGACTCAAACATTTACTCTATTAAGATTCGTTGGCTGAAATGTGCAGCAGTTAAGAACATTGCCGAAAATATAAATGGAACATTGTAAGCAAAGGTTTTCTATGACAAGCATGAAAGCTGAAGCAGCCTGGCTTTAGTTAAGACATTTTATTGTGCCTTCTAAACATATAAAAAAGGGCTGCCAAGCTTGTAGATTATTATATAAATGTAACATATATAACGTAATTAAGATACTACATTATACGAATATATATATTTTAAAATCAATATAGATTTAGACAATGAGCATTAGACTGGATCCTGCCATTGCATCATCGATCATTTTAGTTGCAGGAATCGGTGTTTTGAAAGCCAGGCTACCGCTCTATATGAATATTAAGAAGCCACAATTCCTAGCCCTTCAAAAATAAATTCTTAGACCTTCCACTACTGGCTTTCAACTTCTAGTTGGGTTTTCAGTTATATTAAGATTCAAATCCCCACCTGCAATAATGTCTTGAAATGAAATATAAAGATTTTTGAGTCAAATAAGTATTTTATCTCAATGGCCTTCGGCATTCAGAGACAAACATTTATATTTCACCATTCGACATTATCAACATGAGAAAGAGAATGAGAACAGCAATAGGAACTTGGAAAATTCCATGATACATGTTGATGTTGAAGCCGATGATGGATTTTTTATAGTTTTTAACCAAGACACTTCTAAGGACTGCACAATTTACAAGTGCACTACTCAAGTTCTGTTTTTCTTAAGAATACAAATCAAATTTGCCAGTCTTGGAAGAAGCTAAGCCTTGTTTAATCGGAGATCGTAAGGATTCAAGCAGCCCTATTAGAATGACAACAGTAGTTTCCATCATCTATGCACCATTCATAGCAGTATCGGCATGGATACCATTGGCATCTTCCAGAATCTTGCCATTAACTTGAGTTCTCGGCCTCTAAACAAATTTTAAAAAATAAAAAATATAAATGCCAATCCAAATTGGATATCACCACGAAGATATTCAAAGAGGAGAATAATTAATGAACAAAATCACTATACCCAATCTGCAGGATCTACAGAATTCCCATTCAAGAGCTTGTGATTCTCTTCTTTGGTTTTACTATCCTTGTCTTTGGTGCTCAATGGTAGCAACAGAGGTAAACTTCCACTGCTTCTGTCAGGCAATTCTGCAGTAATATCTTAGTGTTAGTACCTCTGCCAAAGATTATGCCCCAATCATTGGGAAATAATTAAAAGAAGGCTAGACCAAAGTTTAGATAAGATCAGAAAATTCAAACCTGGCAGTTTCTTGTCTATGAAGAACACCACTAAATTAACAGTATACCTGCGGAAAAATCATGCCATTGTCAAACTAAATTGAAAAAAAATAAAACAAAAACTTAATTATAAATAGAAATTTCAAAACTGTATATACCATGCAACAACTACGTCAACTGTGTAATGTTTGCGGGATGCCACAATCAGGAGACTTTGGACGATAGCTACCAACCAAGCTAACTGCTTTATACAGCTGCAATCATACAACAATAACATCAGAAGCCTATCATTTTCACTCATACATAACTCAATATAGCAACCTAGAATGAACTGCCCATGACCTGGTCCAAACATTTTGCTATTGTGATTCGGAAAAATTATAAGAATGGTACTCAACACAATAATCTCTTCGTGTTCCCAATAGTTATATTTCCATTTATTGTTTTCCCTTTTTGGGGCTGATAGCTAAAACCAAGAGAGAGAATAAGTCGTCTTTTACCTTCTTGCTCCGTATTTCTGATAGGTGAGCACAAAGACGAGGGTGAAGATCATGTGTGATGAAAAAATCAAGTCACCACAACCATAAATTACACCTCGAGGAACTGAAAATTTGATGATCAAATGAGCCCAAATATTTATTAAAAAGACATATTTATATCTTTGAAGCAATAAAGTGAATATTTCAACAAAACAATAATACGTACAATTAATTAAGAGGACTTCTAACACACCATCGGGTTTTGGCAACCTGGCAAGCTTTGAACCCTGCCAAAATAAAAAAAAACAGAGTTGTTTACTGAAATGATCTTAAAATCAAATTCCATCTCTTACATTAGTCCACACAGAACAAATGCTCAATGCAGAAAAAAAAAAATTAATAAAGGAAACATAAAGTCGAGAGCAAATACACCCATAATTTCAAGCCTATACCTCTCGGCAATGATAATTTGGACCAGGAAGCTGAGTAGAATAGAATGTGATAATTCGGAGAATCTGAGAAGCCTGCAGCAAATAAATAAATGAAGAAAAGGAACAATTGTAAGTAAAATACTGAGGAAATGTGTAAGGTTTCATGGTTTACCCAGTTTGACCAAATTAGTAAAGGTAGCTGAACAATCTCAGCATTGAGTTCAGTTGTATTGGACATATTATTGATTAAAATGGTACTTCAAATTGATAGAGACATGTGGTTAGAAAAGGCAGAAAGGAAAAATCATCTGCCTTTTTGTAATTGATATCTTATTTAAGCGAAAATGAGCTCAATTAAGTCTTGAGACTGCTATTGCACCAGGTTGGATGAGCTTTATCAAATTGAATTAGCAGCTCCATAAATTAGTAGCCAGAGGACAAGGAGAGTTATTCATCTAAAATTTAATAGGAGAATCCCACATGCATTGGCGTAATATGACAGAAGAACCTAAAAACTAGTCCTAGAACAAGACCTTATGTTGAGTGCATGTATCATCAGAACATATATGTAAAACTAAGCATCAGTACTCACAACTAAAAATGCTAGCACCCTGCACCAAACAAGAACTGTGTAGATCTTTTTGCTCTTGAAGATGAAAGGATGGAAAGTCCACTGCAAATAGCAATTAACATGTTAGAACTGGAGACATAAAAGTCGCTAATAGAACTGAAATAACCTTGTTCTAAAAAAAAAGTGAGAACTGTATAAAACTAGTGAGTGGAATTATCAATAGAGAAGCGGAAAAAGAAAAGGCCAGTATCAGGATAAATTTACCAATAAAAATGATAAAAAGATAAAGGTGAACAAGGTCTCGCTGATGTAACCTTTATCTTGCCCAAGCTCCTAAATTTACAAGAAAACTAAATATAAGAATGCATTTCACCAAATAATTGGCACATAACAGAGATAAGCAAAGAGCAAAAAATAAATAAATAAATAAATAAACTCGTTCTTACTGGAAGAATATAGAACCCAAGATCCTGAAGTATTGGCCCTGGCCTGTGTAGGTAATGAACTCCTCGGGCAGCTAGACCATGAATGTACTGCAGAGATGAAAAACCAAGTAAATGGTCTAGTTATAAAATGACCATTAATTAAGCATACTTTTATTCTTGAAAATGAAACACTAAACAAGCTCGGAGAATGAAAAATACACAGTAAAGCTTAATAAATCGACCATTACATCCATTTAGGAAAAAAATTTCATTGCTAAAGCAATGTTTATCTGTATGAACCACGTTAAATATTTATCTTCCGCTAAAAACATAAGCTTCATTTCTCCAAAGTTACAAGTATAAGAAACCAAGATCATTACAGTTTACCAGATTCCACCATTTTTTTTCATTAGAAAAAGCATCTTTATTTATTAAAAAAAAAGAAAAGTTAGCTGTTCCACAACCCATCCACCGCTTAAAATGCTAAAAAAAAATTGCTTGGGGAAGAAATCAACGTTTTGAAATTATTCAAAATAAGTAGATATTGAAAATAGCAATGGGTTTAATTTGAACAAAATAAAACCTGAAAAATGAGACCAGCTAGAAGGTATTTCCAGTTGTCTAGGAGAAGGTTGATCTCTGTAGTTGCCTCTGAACAAATTCTCTTCCACAACTACAAAAAGATTAAAAATACTAATAAATAAAACACAACAATCAAATATAAAACCCTGATAATTTTGATTTATCGTAAACTAAGAATAAGGAGGAAAAAAAAAACAACCTTTGAAACTTCGCGACTAATGTAAAGCGTCATCTTCTTGTCATGTAACATAAAAGTTCCATAGCACTTCAAAACCCCGCAGTTAAGATGAACATCATTAAATTTGAAAACCGCTCAATCTTCTGCAAAATCCCCTTCTACCAAAACCTTAAACTCCACTAAAAAAAAGGGGTAAATAATGAAGTCAGCGAAATTTAGTGAAGCTTCTGTTTCCTTCCTCCAATAAATCAACTGGAAATCCACCTCAACTGAAAACCGCCGCCCCTTAATCGGTTCTTCAACCGATCATCAAAGACTGACAAGTCCACGATCAAGATCGAGGAACAAGGAAAGACAAAGCAAATGAATGACGGAAAAAAAAAAGAAGAAAGGGTTTGAATTTAAGGCTTCTTCAGCTTCGATATAAATGAAGGAAACTATATTTTAAAAAAGAAAAGAAAATCCTCCTGAGAATCTGTTTTTGCAGGTTTATCTTCGTACGTCTTCTTTATTGGGTTATGATTCGCTGATTTTTCTCCCCTGCTTAAAACGCGAGTTCAACACGGAGGGACCACAGACAGTTGAGAATTATGAAGACACTTTTTTATCATTATATTATTATTTTTAAAAAATAATTATTAAAAAAAATTTATGGCAATTACTATTATTATTGCGAAAGCGAAAGAGAGACAACGAGAAACTGTAATTTTTTAATTAACATTAATTTAATTAAAGATGGTAAAAAAAATTAATAAAGATGATGACAAAAAGAGCAGATATTCCACTTTTTTTTTATTAAAAAAATTATTAAGGGCGGCAGTAAACTTTGTTACACTACGTTTTTACTTTTACCTAAACAAGTTGGGATTTTTTATTTTCCAGGTCCATGCTGACCTCCGTTCTTGGCCGGCAATCCCGTGAAAATATATAATATATTAATTTTTTTTGGGAAGGGGGTCAATTTTGAATTCTTTTAGAGTATATATATTTACTAAAATACCCTTAACGGCGGTGGGTAAGATAATCACGAGCGTCTCGGCTGACGAGATTTAAGCAGGGCCTCGTGGGTCTTTGATTCTTAGCTTCCTCCGTTTTCTTCGTCCCTCTTTTAACATTTTCAAAATTTTGAAAGTTTTCGAAAGATCAATTATCAAAAAAAGTATATTAAGATTGTTAGGATAAGATGATAATTTTATATCGATTAATTAAAAATATAAATTATAATTTATAAAATAAAAATTATTTTTTTATTGAACTATTTTATCACATAAAAATTAAGTATTTTCATCAGAAATTTTTCAAAATGTAATCGTCTAGAGGCGTGATCTCTTAAGACACACTCGTCTAGAGGTGTCTTAATATGCACTCGCCAAAGACGTCCTCTT